>CM053790.1:736883848-737043848 GCA_028749045.1 Cupressus sempervirens | reverse complement strand
ATGAACTAGTACCCATACATTTGTATGCCCAATCTCTAATTTCTCATTTTTATTTTCCTTCCCAGTCTTCACAAAACTCACTCTCTTTTGCTTTTCATACACACAACTTTCATAGAAATCCATATTGACACATTTTAGACTTGGTAAAATTTTTTCTAAATAAAATAATTTTATACCTTCATCACTCATGCTCCCAAGTCTATTATGCCATAGTACTGTATCAAAATCTATAGGAGCTATTTCTTCTCCCTGCTGAACTCCGACAACTATTCCTTAACATTCATTTTTCTTTGAAACAACCTAAGTAGAAGGAACAATAGAACTTTTACAAAGATATAAGGTGCCTACTTTCACACCTTTTGCTACTAAAAGAGAACATATTGAAACCTTCCAATTTTTATAATTAAAAGTAACTACACAACACATCACTAAGTTGCCCTATTGAAATTAAATTTCTACTCAGGCTTGGAACATGTCTTACCTCATGTAGTAGTCATTGTTTCCTATTCTACAACTTAATCTTAACTTTTCCCTTTCCAACAATCTAATAGGGTTCATTACCCCAAATAAACAATCCCAAAATCCCCTTGGACATAATCAATGAAATAACCTCTATGAGTTGTAGGATGAAATAAAGCACCAAAATCTAAAAGCCATGAATTATCAACACTTTCTAAACACAAAACAAAAACACCCTCTTTGGATTTCTTACTTATCACATTTTCTTCCTTATTGCTTCTGGTTTATCTCCTTCATTGTTCTTTCAAGTCCAACAATCTCTATCTCTCTATGTTCTAGTTTCCCATAGTACCAACAATCTCTCGGGGTCCTTTGGATTGAGACCTCTTCCCCTTTGAATTTTCTCTTGATTTCCCATGATTTTTTGAATTACTTTCTCTATTAGTCATTCTGCCTCTGATTTGTGCACTCATATCACTTTTCGATGTAGATTCATCTAAGGATTTCCTCACTCAAAATAACATTGATCACATGATCATATTTTCAGCTATTAGATCTAAAAATAGAATTACTCATAATCATTACAAATCCATTCCATCTTTCAAGAAAAGAACAAAAAATCAAGAGAGCCCTAATTTCTTCATCAAAATTAATACCCACAAAAGATAAAAACCTAGTAAGAGTATTAAACTCATTTAAATGAACTATAGTAGATCCACCTTGTGCCATACTCATATTAAATAAATGCTTCATGAGAAATTCATTATTTGAATTGAAGGGCATTTTGTACAATGTTTCTAGGGTTTGCATCAACTCTTCCATAGTCTTCACTTTTGCAATGTTAAATGTCACCGATCCTGCCATGCATAATAGAATGCTTCTAGGTGTCTTTTTTTCTAAAAATATTAGTCCTCATTTTTCATAGTTCCTTTATTCTTATTTTTGTCCAATGACTTCCATAAATCCTTTTGACAAAGATAATCCTCCATTTGCATTTTCCATAACTGAAAATTTTGCCCATTAAGCTTGTCATCCTTTAGCTTACCCTTGTCTACCATTGCTCCTACTCAACTGTGAGACTTCCCTATAGAGGATCACTAAAAAGAAAATGATGATGATTAGGCTAAAAAAATGACTACAACCTCACTCTGAGACCACTTGTTAGGATTAACAATAGACAAAAATAACAGTTACATGAAAATATATCCAATATTATAAAATAGTAGATCACATAGAAGAGAACACAAGACAACATGATTTAACATGCTTCACCCAATCCATATGCTACATCCATCAAAAAACAAGTCCAATATTATTATGATCTAGTGATTACAACCTACTTACAATCTATAATCCCTTATAGCTCAATTCTGCCACAAGAATCAATTTTTGCATCACACACTATGAAAATCCCCAACCTTAAGCCCTTTTATATAAGCTTGTTTCTACTTACAAAATTAGGGCTAGAATATTAGAAAATTATTAGCCAATGGCTTTTACAATATAAGGTTATTTTTGGCTTTAGGGGCGCTATTCCCCAAAACCCTTGCAGGGGCATTACCCCTCAAACCCACCATATATTATGATAGAGAGTGTACCTCAGATGCAACCCTAGGACCCTATAGGGATACTGCCCCTTGACCCCATCTTGTGGGAGCTTCCCCTAAAACCCAATAGAAATAATCTAGGAAGAAACCATTTTGAATAAATCTTTGAGTCTGATTAGGCTCCACATCACAATAGCTCGACACTAGAATCATTCAAGACATACTGACTACTCGACACTAACTATTTTCTCAACACTTACTAAATGTCTCACTTAGCATGCACTATTTGACATGTTATGCTTGGCATGCATTGCTTGTTCAACATGAACTAAGTATGTAACTTATAATGACTTATGTGTATACAAATTCATTTTTCAAAACCAAATAGAGATCAATAATCTCCCCTTTTGACATGAGTGAAAAAACCACTTGGTCATGGATGAATGATCTTAACTTATGAGCTTAACTCAGATATTCATTATATTTGTTTGACATATGTACAGAATTTCAAAATTTAATTTTTTGCAAAACATGACTTAATAGTCATACCTAAAAATATCATGGATCCCCCAAAGTTAATTGTGTTGTTCTAAATCTAAATGAAAATTTGAATTAATGCTTCGGTTGAGTAGATATACATATTTTGAATTGTGCTTTACTCTATCTCTATTTATATCATTCTATTATTGACTCCCATTTTGTCTGATCTTCCCCAAAATAAATTTCTCCCCTTTCTTGAAACTTATGTCAAATGGTTATACAATTATAGTGTGTTTTTCCATAGAGATTCATGGACCCTTGGTATTATTTTTAGGGCTACATCCCTATTATCAGAAGCTACTTCCAATGATTTGATTTGGATAGATAGCTCAACAACAAGGTGTACTAGGTCTTCATGAGTAGAAAGATGGGGATCTTTCTTTTGAAAATATAAGATGAGTAACTGAGAGGAGAGGGGTGAATTAATTACTACTAAAAATAAATCCTTGATCCCTTACATGTTAGTATAAAATAAACTTTGAAAATTGAATATTGTTCATGCTCAACAAACACACATAAAATGTTGTAACTCAATAAATACCAAATATGCTCAGTAAGTATTTAATATGAAAATCTTAGATGTTATCTATGATTACCATTACATTAACTTAGATGAAAACACATAAAAGTAAATGGCATGAGCACATTTGACACTAGGATTTAATGTAGAAACTCAATTTGGAAAAAAAACTACCAATTGTGACTAGTTACTATTTTCAAACTTCAAAAGTAAGCCTTGTTAGGAGCCAACCTTTTTAAAGGTTACAAAATAAACTATTAGGTGTAACCTTGTTAGAGGATTTAATCACCATATTAGGAGTGGCCTTGTTAGAGGTCTTTTTGACAATTCAATAGAACTGCCACCTTGTTAGATGTTTTACAAATAACTATGAAGCCAACTTTGTTAAGAGATTTAGATCACTGCTACAAATAGTTAGAGAGTAACAATGAGATGACCTAATTTGAATGCAATTGAATTGCTGATTACAGATCTCAATCTTTTCTTTACTTGATCCTTCTTGATGAAATATATTTTTAATGCTCCATGAGGATATTTTTCTTATCCTTCTAATTTGCTACCTTATTGGATCATTAGGTCTTCAAAATCATCCATGCATTCACAATCTTACACACACTTTCAAGTTCCCAACTTGACCATATACTTATATCATTTATATTGTCATGTTGGATCATATACAACTTAGAATAATTAATATTCATCTGCTTAGTTGGCTAGATCCAATAGATAAATCAATTAAACTCAAGATGCCAAAATAAGAAAATTCTTTGTTAGCTGATCGAACTTGGTAGAAACTAACTTAGAATCAATTTCCTCTGTTATCCAACAATTTCTTTGTTAACACTATGAACTTACAAGATTCTTTTGTAACTGAGTGAGCTTAGTTAACACTAGTTCCATCCAACATTTTCTTTATTAACTGAGTGAGCTCAGTTAATACTCATCTTTTGTAGACTTTCCTTTGATGCCCAAGTGAACTCAGTAGGCACTGCCTTCTAAACTAGGCAAACACACGAATCCTTGGTAGGCATAGAAAAGCATATTCACTGCCTAAGTGAGCTTAGAATACACTGATTGATAATGATATGACATTTGTGTAACATCAAAGACAATACATAATTAATCAATTATATCCAACAATCTTCCTCTTTGGCATTGATGGCAACACGACATGTCATAACACCATAAAATTTTGAAACAAGAATAAAGTAAGGAACATATCCTTAGTTTTATCCATGATAACTCCCTCTATCAGTGTGAGCTCTTTCTTTCTTCGATATCTCCCTCTGTGTACAACAACATCTACCAAGTTCATTTTCCCTCATAGACATCTCTATGATAGGAAACTTCTTCTCTTTGTAATAACAAAAATTTCTATGAGATATGAAAGTAAACTTCTACATCTTGGCAACACATGCCAAAGACAACAATTTGTTGATATAAATATACCTTAAGTACTGACTCATTTGTAATATGCCCTTGTTAATATTGTACCAACTAATTGATCTTCAACTTGCTCTAGTTGATGCATCACTAAACTTCATTTAGTGAGATTTAGATAGGGGAATGACCCCTATCTTACCTCTTAGATAAAAAAATGCATCCTTAGGTAATGGCTTGGTGAATATGTCTACAACCTATTCTTTTGTGTTTACATATTCCACTATGACCTCGTTATCTTGTACCAATTCCCTTAAGAAGTGATATTTTATAGAAATGTCCTTTGTTTTGGTATGCATCATTGGATTCTTTGATATATTGATTGCACTAGTGTTATCATAGTATATGATGATTGGATCTTTGATCTCTATCTTCATTCCTTCAAATAGTTTTTTAAACCAAACAATGTTAGAACAATTAACTATTGTTGCCATTTATTCAACCTCTACTGTACATTGAGAGATGCAATTTTGTTTCTTGCTTATCCAAGACACTAGTCTTTTACCAAGAAAGAATGCTCCACCACTAATGCTTTTCCTGTCATCAATGCTTCTTGCCCAATTAGCATCAGTAAACAACTTTAAGTCTAGACTGCCTCCAATTTTATATCATGAGCCATAGTCTTCAGTACCTTATAGATATCCCATGATTCTCTTGATTTCCATATTGTGATTTCATTGGGATTTGCTAAGAATCTTTCCACCATACCAACTACTAATGTAATATTAGGCCTTGTATGCACTACATACTACAATTTTTCAATCATTGATATGTATGTGGTTTGATCTACTTCTTTGGAACCATCATTCTTGGAAAGGTTATGTCCAGTAGACATAGGGGTTCCAATTGGTCTTGAATTTTCTATTAAAAACTTCTTTAGTATCTCCCTGGTATACTTTGATTGAGTGATGTAGATACCATTTTTGTTCTATTTTATCTGCAACCCAACAAAGAATTTTATCTCACAAAACATGGATATTTCAAATTCTTTACATAGGTCATCATTTCTTGTGAATAAAGTATTGTCAACAAACATTTATGCCAACATAATCTTCTTATCTTGTTCTTCTTTAATGTATAGACTGCTATTATCATTTGTTCTTTGAAGGCCAATTTGTATCAACTAATTATGAAATCTTTCATACCAAGCTCTTGGAGCTTGCTTGAGACAATACAATGCTTTATGTAATTTCTAAACCATGGCTCTTTTGCTAGGATCTACAAAACCTTCTAGTTATTCAATGTAGACTTCTTCATCAAGATTTCTATTCAAGAATGTAGATTTAACATCCATTTGATACACTTTAAATCCTTTGTTTACTGCATATTCTAGTAAAGTTCTAATATCTTCTAATCTTGCAACATAAGCAAAAGTTTCACCATGATGTAGAAGCATCCAAAGGTATAAAGGCAATCCTG
This sequence comes from Cupressus sempervirens, assembly GCA_028749045.1. Taxonomy (NCBI): domain Eukaryota; kingdom Viridiplantae; phylum Streptophyta; class Pinopsida; order Cupressales; family Cupressaceae; genus Cupressus; species Cupressus sempervirens. The sequence continues at coordinate 737,037,923 of CM053790.1, read as the reverse complement.
TCTCACCCAAAAAAATGTACTTAGACTTAGTTTCTGTTTCATGTGTTTTCATTTTTGGATACCCATTTGGGTCAAATAAAGGTTTCAACTCTCATTGTTCCACTATCAGTGCTCTAGCATAGAGTATTTGAACACCTTGGGATACGTGTAAATGCTGAAAAATAGGAGTATGTAATTGGGCCATCATTTTGGTAAATTAGAAGGTGTAAATTTGCTAGATGAATGTAATTTTAATTTAGAGCATTCTAGAAAAAGAATCAGGTCAAAAGGCCCCATGGTTTGAAAGTTATTAGAGTTTTTTGAGTTTTGGAGACCTCTTAAGAATGCTTCAAAGTTAGGTTAGGGGCATTAAATGACCTTGAAATGGGCCAAAAAAAGGGGGATGAGCAAGCTTGTCCATAGAGCTATAGAGCACTTTGAGAGCTTTCAAAAAATGTAAACAGTTCGTCAAGCGGAGCTACGGTTCAAAAGTTATGCCTCCCGAAAGTTCGGTTACCATTTCTGGATTCTTCTACATTTGCATCAACCTCTAACGCAGCTTTTGGAGCCTTCTATTTGGTCGGTGGATGCCTACTAGCACTTTCTAGAATGTATTCCTAGTCCTTAACCCTCTGGGGTCTATTTAAGGAGATTTCTGGCATTGTAAAAGGCAATTCGGAGGGGAGTTTGGGAGGAGGTACTAAAAGGAGAAATTATCTCCAGATTTATGCTATTATAAGCCCTTAGGGCATGTTTTGAAGTCTATTTTCGTTGTACTGAATGTACTAGCTTATTTTCACAGTTAATACAATTTCCCTTTTCCTGTTGTGTCCATTCTGTGCTTGGGTTGTGTCCCCATCACACCATAATCAATGACTTTTTATTGAGAATAGCTTTTACATACCAATCTTGCCTTGTTTCTAGAAAATTTCCCATCTTCATTTAGCTTATTTAAGAACACCCACGTTGTGCTGAATACATTTTTATCTTTGTATTTAGGAACAAGACTCCAAGCTTTTTTTCTTTTCTATTTGTTCTATATTTTCATTCATTTCTTCAACCAAAATTTCATTATCTAATGCATATTTAATATTTCTTCGTTCAAATTTAGGAAGTAAAAATTTACCTTTTAATTTTCTTCTTGTAATTGTTCCATCAAATTTGTCTCCAATGATCTGATCAGGTGCATGATGCCTTCCGACACATCTTGCAAAAATAGTTTATTTGGATTTGGAATCAGTTCCACTTATTTCATTTTGAACTTCAACATCAAGTTTGAGTCCCATTTTTTGTGACTCTGGTCCATCAGGCTTAGTTTGAACTAGCTTAATAGCTTCTGACTATGACTTGGGTCCTTCAGGCTATGACTTAGGTTGCATTGTCTGCAACTTGGTAACTGTTGGAGATTTTGAGGATTTAGTAGATGAAGTCTCCTTTCTTTTAGATAGGTTTGGTAGGGTATCAAGTTCATAGTAAAAAAATCTATTGTAGTTCTCTAGCTCTTTGTTTCTTTCTTCTTCACACTTTTCTACAAACTCATCAATTTTAACATGTGCACTTTCTATGATCTTATGAGTAGACAAATTTAAACATTTGTATGCTTTACTTTTGTAGGAGTATCATATAAATATCCCTTCATCAACTTTTACATCAAGTTTTCCTTTTCTAGACTATTTCAAAATGTAACATTTTCTACCAAATAATTTCAAGTAGCTTACATTAGGTTTGTAGCCATACCATAATTCATAAGGAGTTTGATTTGAGTCTTTCTTCAATTAAACTTTGTTCAAGGTATGAACTATACTGCTAATAGCTTTTTCCAGTTTTGATTGTAACATTGTTTTCTATCATCAATGTTTTTACACAATCCATGATGGATCTGTTTCTTCTTTTAGCTATACTATTCTACTATGGAGTACTAGGGATTGATACTTGTCTTTTGATCCCTCTTTCAATGCATAAATTATTGAGTTAATTAGACATGAATTCAACACCTCTATATGATCTTAAACATTTCAATCTCTTTCCAATTTTTTTTTCTACTCTTGCTAAATACCAATTGAACTTTTGAAAAGCTTAGGATTTTTCTTTTGGATACATTATAGTCATCATTCTAGAATACTCATCAACAAAAAGAATGAAAATCTATTATCCACTATAATTATTTATTCCACTAAGTCCACATAAGTTTGTATGAACAATTTCTACGACTTCTTCTGATTGTTATTTTTCTTCTTTTGAAACTAGTCTTTCCCATCTTACCAATTTGGCAATTGTTGCATAAACCCATATCAAGTTTCTTCAAACTAGGAATGTCTCTTACTCTTTTATGTTTTCTTATCTTAACCAAATTATCAAAGATTACATGACATAGTCTTTTGTACCATAATGAGATTTCTTCTACTTGAGCAATAAAACATGAACATTCATTGAGATCAAGATAAAATAGATTAACTTTTGTTTTCTTGCCAGATCCAACTAGATTTCCTTTTCCATCTAGTAGCTTGTCCTTTCCATTCATGAATTCTACCTTGAATCCAATGTTATTCAACTATGCCACACTCAGTAGATTATGCATTAGTCCTTTAACCCAAGTATAAGCATTGTCACATGAAAGTTCCTTAGTCAATGAAATACATCCAATTTTTTTTTGTCTCTAGTCATATGATGTAAATAGCCACTATCAATAATCCATGTCTCATTTTTCCTAACATGAGAGATAAGTACCATGTTATCTCCTTCATCATTTGCAACAATATATACCATTTCATCTTCACTATTATCAGAATCATTAGCTATAAAATAAGATTTTTTACCTTTGTTCTTGTAGTTCTTGTAGTTCTTGAAATCCTTCTTGCCTTTCTTCTTATTGCTTTTCTTTTCATCTTTGTTTTTTCTATTTGGACACCTTGCAACAATGTGACCAACTTCTTCACAAGAAAAGCATATCAGAGTAACTTTACCTTTGTACTTTCCTCTACCTTTGGAATACTTTCTTGCAAATGGGGCTTAAACAACTTCAAGATCATTGTCCAACCTTTCTTTTGATTCCTCTTCTTCACTTCCTGATTGACTAGACTTTGATTTCTTACACTTTTTCTTCAATTAGAGTTTAGCTTCAAATGCATACTTAATAACCTTTCAACCAAGAACATAGTTATCAAAGTTATCTAAGTAAAAAATTATCAATCTTCCAGCTAGAGCATCCAAAGACATTTTATTATTTGGATCACATCTCATCTCTTGAATAGCCAACACTCTAATTGCATAACTAGGAAGAAGATTTCTAAGTACCTTCTTGACAAATATTTTCTCTTCAACGTCTCCTCCAAGTGCTTTGATTCTTTCCACATATTTTGCAGTTTTCTCATATTCTTTCATTTTCATGTGATCAAAATGACCCTTAAGAGTTTCAACCTTATCTCTCCTTACATTTGCATCTCCTCTATATATTTCTTTTAGTTTGGTCGACATCCCATGAGTTTTTTTGCAGTCTTTAACTTCATCAAATACAACATAACTAAGAGCAGATGCAATATCAATCATCATGATGTTATGCTTTTTCTTTTCAGCAATATCTTCAACTGATAATGTTCCAATGGGAGTCTTTTATTTGGTATCAAGATATTTTCACCCTGAATCACTAATAGTAACCAAATGTAACCTTATAAGTCCTTTCCATGCTACAAAATTATCTCTGTTCATCTAGGGAATCTCTATTCTATATGACATCCTAATATTTAGTTTAGGTCCTTATAAACTTCTTTGCAAGCACCAAAAGCTTTGATACCAATTGTTGAAAATATAAGAGGAGTAATTGAGAGGGATGGGTGGATTAGTTACTACTAAAATAAATCCCATATCCCTTATATATCAATACAAAATAAACTCTAAAAATTGAATACTATTGATGCTCAACAAACACAGATAAAAAGTTGTAACTCAGTAAATATTGAATGTGCTTGGTAAGTAATTAACATGCAAATCTTAGATGTTATCTATGATTGTCATTATCATAACTTAGATGGAAAAAAATTAAATTAAATAGCATGAACACATATGACACCGGTGATGAGGTTGATTATTGCCTCTATTTTATGATAATTTTAATACTTTGTTTTAATACCATCAAGACATTTGTGAACTTATGTTTATCTAAACTAATGATTAAAATCTAGAATAGAACCATTAACCCATGGGTAGATAGTATGACATATTTTTCCAATATTATATATATATATATATATATATATATATATATATATATATATATATAGTATTTCATATAACCATCAAAATGTGTGTTCCAATATTTGGTTTTAACTTGATTATGCTTATTTGCAAATATATATTTGCATTATAACTAGCCTGTTAGCAAGGGAAACTAAAGATGGTTGGAAGCATTTAAGGGAGAACATTGAAGATGGCTAATGACATTAAAGGAGAAAATAATAAGGTTTAACCATGGTGGAGTGGAAGAAGTCATAATGGTACCAAAATACATGGTCGCTACCAAGGAGGACATATGAAGAATTGCTATATTTTCTCTACATCCACTATTGTGTCGAACTGGTTCCTTAGAATTTTAACTCATACCATGAACTGTATCCTTCTTTCTCTACGATGGATTTGTAGTTAGTTGGTTTTGATTTCATAGTTTGAATAAGTGTCAATCCTCTATTTATAGGGATTAGATCAATGGTGTTAGGAGGTTAGAAGAAAGTTTATAAAAAGAAACTGTTGACTCTTGCAGTAAGTTTTTCTTACAGTTTTATGTATCATTCTCATGTAAGGAATTTTAGGAACATAATGAAATAGCTCTTGATTTACACTCTGTGTTAGTAGATTAGCATAATCCAACCAAGGGGGCCCACTTGGAAGGTGGTTTAGATTAGACTAGTATAGATTTGTTTGTAGTATTTTCTAGTATTGCAGGTAGAAGTTATAAGTTCCTTTTTGTAGCATCATAATTTGTGAGTGTTCCTGTAGCATTTGTAAGAATAGTTATAGTGAATGAATTGAGTTGGAATATAAGTTAGTATTTAATTATATTTCCAGCATTAGTTTTATGAAGAGTTAAGTGTGTTAGTTTCCTACATCACTATTGTAGGTTTTTTCCTTGCATTTTACTTTCCTGTAGCATAAGCATAATGACTCATTAAGAAACCTAGTGCACATATTGTGCCGACCATTTCAAGTATATGTCCCTAGGTTGACAAATTAAATGCACCTCATGGTGGGGAAAATAATCCTTAGATTGACTATGCCATTCTTAAGTGCGGCCTTGGGCATGATTATTGTACACCTATTGTGAGGCGGATCATTTTTGGCACAGTTGTCAAGGATGCTATCAAGCTAGGAGAGTTTTTAAGTCATAGTTCTTTGTTCAATTTTATTCTAGAAATTTGCAGTCCTAAAAATATCTTCACTACGTGTGAAGAGTTCAATTGCATGCATCGAAGAGGAAGATGATGAGATGGATATTGTAGATTTCTTCCATAGGAGTTTGTGAATTTGAACAAAGATATTGAAGAACAAGAAGTTGATTTTCTTTTTGAGGATACAATCCCTATTTTTCCTACAGAATTATCCTCAAGAGAAGAACCTATAGATATGAGAGGTCTTCAACATTTTGCTAAAATTTTGGCCAGTTTCATAGATAGTACTGCTCCAAATCCACTAGTTGTTAACAATCTAGTACCCAATGTTCCTTTTCAATAGAAACCTCATAATCTAATACCTCCAGTAATAGCACAACCTACTTTTCCATTTCCTCTTTCAAGCCTCATAAATAATGCTAATCTCAAGAATATATCCACAGCTACTCTTCCAAAGTTCTATGGCCTTCTAACTAAAGACCTTGATACTTTCTTGTTTGAGTTTGACATACTTTCTCATAGCTTTGACTACAACACTAATACCCATAAGCTCAAGTTGTTTCCAAAAATACTAAAAGAATCAACTCTATGATGGTCCATGGGATTAGGAGCTAATGTATCAGGAACTTGGGATGAAATGCAAACTTTGTTTCTAGATAAATACAAAGAGTATTGCAAAGCATCTAGTTCTAGAGGAGATGACATGTTTAGGATATTACAAAAGGAGGAAGAAATGTTGGTATACTATTCTTCATGTTTCTTGTATACATTATAGAAGAACCCTCAGAATGTGTTGTCTAAGGATTCACAATTGCTATTATTTTTGAGAGTTATGCATGATAGTTATCTAGAAGCACTAGATCTGATGGTTGGTGGTGTTGTATATCAATCTTCTTGGGATGATCTCAAGAAAATCTATCAATACTATTCAAGGTCAACTATGAAGAAAGGTTGAGGATGTCATTCCAAAGTCACTAAAGGAATTAGTCAGGGTATTTCAAAGCAAGAGATATCTAACCTATTGACAAATTTCAAACAGGATACCATAAATGATGTTACTACACATCTTGATACAATGGCTGCAAAGAAGAAGCATGTAGAAGCTGAATCACAATTGGTTGAGTATTGTCCTCATTGCCAAAAATAAAAATAAGATTGCACATGTAAACTGGTAGCCAACCTGGAGAACCAAAATTTTCTGACTGAGTAAATAAAGATAGATGGAGACAATGATCAAGTGTTCTCTATTGCTCAATATTGACCATGGGCCTTGAGATAAGGTATGCCTCAAGATCCTCTATAATTTTCAAATCCTTATAATAATCAATGGAAAAACCAAAGCTATTAGAATCCCTCCCAGTACTCCCAACCTTCTTGGCCAAACCAATACAATCACTAGTGGCAAAACCAATAAAAAAATCAATGAAAAAACCAACAAAACAACTAGCAACCACTGCAGGGAAATTGGCAGCCTAATAATTAACGGAGGAGACCTTCAGAATGGCCTAACCAAAATCCTAGTAACCCACAACTACTACCTCTAGTTCCACCTCTTGCAATAATGCCACCTCTTGCAGCAACTAATGTTAACCATAAGCCAACTCAATTTCCTGCTTAGCCTTAGTTAAATCCAAACAAGAAGCAACCACAACAACAAATGTACACTACAGATACTCAATAATCCCCTACATATTCCTTAGAAATATCTAATATACATTTAAAGTTGGGTAAATCTTTGTCTACAATAGAATAACCTATTATAACGAAAGTTGCAGATACTCCTGTAGCACCCCTTTTAGAAGTAATACTACTAGATATCAACCTGGCAATTGATGTATCTAGCAAGAATATTGACCATACCATAGTGAATCCTCCTTTTCCACAAAGTCTAGATAAAGAGAAATATATACCCCAAAAGGAAGAGACATTTGACATTATTGAGCAGCTAAAAAACATGCATGTTCAAATTCCTTTGTTTCAAGCTATCAAGGATGTCCCTCTTTTTGGAGAGACTATTAAGGAAGCATGTTTTAAGAAGCTAGGGTGGAAGCAGAAAGACCCTAAAATAGTTCATGTTGTCAAGTAACTAGTAGATATCATGTTAAGGAAGGTAGTAACACCAATTTATTCAGACCCTGGTAGTCGAGTGGTTAACTTGATCATGAATGGAGAGGCTATGAAAAATTCTTTAGTTGATCTTGGAGCAAAAATCAATATAATGAGTAAGGATACAATGCATAAACTATACTAGAGGGCTTAAGGATAACTCCCACAGTGTTACAACTTACAGAAAATTCATCTATCACTCCAAATGGTCTCATAGAAGATGTGATAGTGACTTTAGATTCATGGGAATACCCTGCTGATTTTCTTATCCTATCAACAAAAGTCAAACTTGCTAGCTATCCTATCATATTAGGAAGACCTTTGTTAGCCACTATTAATGCCAAAATTAGTTGTAGATTGAGAAATATGACAATTTCAAATGGTCAAAATATAAGGAAGTTAGAACTGTATCCACCTATCTAACCGCAACAAGATTTGGGAGAACCTATTTGGCCAGATTAAGGAGATGAAGAGGAAGAACTGAATTCTATAGCCTAGCTCATGATGTTGTAGAAATAATCTTTTCTAAAAATCTAGGAAGAAGATGATATAGCACAAAGCATTCTCACCAATGAGTGTATAATGGTCAAAGATATTGATGAAAGTTCTATCTTACAACTATATACCTATGAAGATTGTGTTTACACAACAACTTTTGAAATAATTGACTAGCTATTTCCAAGAGAAATATCTATAAGACCAGTACCAAAAGTGTCAATGGTAGAATTAACAACTACTATGGAGCTTTTTCCTAGTCACAATCTTCATGTAAACAAAAAGTTGTCCATATTCGAATTGGAACTATTAACCAAGCTTCTCAATCAACATGAAAAAGCCTTTTCTTGGGATTATAAGGATATGGTAGGATTGAGTCCTAAAATTTGTACCCATAGGATATATATCAATGAAGAAATCTTGCCACTCCAATAGCCTCAAAAGAGAATAAACCAAACATTGTGTGAAATAGTTAAGAAAGAGTTGTAGAAATTGTTGGATGCTAGATTTATCTATCCAATCTATGAAAGTAAATAGGTATCACCTTTAGTTATTATATTAAAGAAGGAGGGAAGTGGTGGATCTATTTAGACTACAAAGAATTAAATAATGCCACAAAGAAAGATCACTTTCCTTTACCTTTTATTGATCATATTTTGGATAATCTGGCATGGAAGAAATACTTATCATTTTTAGAGTGATACAGTGGATACAACCAAATAAACATTGCTACAAAAGATTAGAAGAAGAATAAATTTACATTTCCTTGGGGTACTTATGCTTATTCTATATTACTATTTGGTTTATGTAATGCACCATCTACTTTTTAGAGAGTTGTAATCAACATCTTCACTGATACATCACATGACCACATGGAGATATACATGGATGACTTCGCTACATTTGGTGCCACATTTGAGGAAGCTTTGAAAAAAATGGAGAAAGTACTCATTCAATTTGAAGAGCACAATCTATCTCTCAATAGTTAAAAATAGTTCTTGATGATGCAAGAAGGAATAGTATTGGGACATTTTATCTCTGAAGCTAGAATCCAAGTAGACTATGCAAAAGTAAAGACAATTCTCACACTCTCCACTCCAACAAAATAGAAAGATGTTAGATCTTTTTTAGGACATGCTAGTTATTATTGAAGATTCATTAAGGATTTTAGTTAGATATCTATTCCTCTTTATACCTTGCTTACCAAAGAGGTTGAATTTACCTAGACAAAGGACTGTGACAACTCCTTTCAAAATCCTAAATCATTATTGACCACTAGACTAACACTTAGGGATCCTAATTGGACTTTTTCTTTTCATGTCCTAGGACAAAAATCCAAACATCTTGGAAATGCAATCTACTATGTTAGCAAGAGCCTTCATGGACCAGAATTAAACTACATAGTCATTGAAAAAGAATTGAACTAGCAGTAGTTTATGCTCTAAAAAAATTCCAACATTACATAACTGGCTATCACATATTTGTTCATACTGATCGTCAAAAATTAAATACCTCATGAACAAACCTACCATTATAGGTAGGTTAGCAACATGGCTACTATTGTTGTAGGAATTTGATATCAACATCATTGATAAAACTAGGACAACCAATGTGGTAGTTGATTATCTATCAAGAATCCACCATGATGAGAATGACACTATTCTAATAGATGATGCATTTCTAGATGAGCATTTATTTCATATTGTTGTCCAAACTCTATGGTATGGAGACATTGCTAACTACATTGCAACTAATAAAATGCCAGCACATTTCTCTGACAAGGAAAGGAAGCTACTTGTAGAGAAAAATTTCCATTTCTCTTGGATTGATAACATCTTATTTTACACTAGACCTAGTCAAGTTATGAGGAGATGTGTAACAGAGGATGAAACATATGACATTCTACATTCATGTCATAATGAACCATGTGGAGGACACTATGCAGCAAAAGGAACAACATTGAAAATTTTAACTATTGATTACTATTGGCCTACACTTCACAAAGATGTAGCTAACTATACATGGAAGTGTGATAAATGTCAAAGGATGGGTAAACCAAAAAGAATAGATGAAATGCCTCTCAATCCACAAATGGTGATAACACCATTTGATAAATGGGGCATGCACTCCATTGGTCCAATTCATTCTCCATCCAATGGGAAATCATATATCCTTGTGTGCATAGACTACCTAACAAAATGGGTTGAATTAAAAGCAATGAAGCATGCTCGTCATCAAAAAGTTATAGAATTTTTTGTATGAAGTGATCTTTACTCGCTATGGTGTAGCCAAAGAACTTGTCACTGACCAAGGTGCTCAATTAACTCCTAACCTAATCACAAAACTTATGAAATAATATAATATCAGACACCAAAAATCAAGCCTCTATCACCCTCAAGCTAATGGACAAGTAGAAGTCACAAATCAAGAGATAGGTGCCATCGTAACAAAAATAGTTCATTTGCACCAAGGTGATTGGAGTAGAAGACTACTAGAAGTTTTTTGGGCCTATAGAAGACTACTATAAGGTTCACACCATTTGAGTTATTGTATGGGAATGCTCCCCATTGAATTTGAACATAAAATTTTAAGAATAGCATTGGAGTTGAACATTGAACTTCTTGTAATATAGAGAGAACATCTTCTACATCTTAATTCTTTGGATGAAATGTGCAAGGCTACTTTGGAACACACTGAAATCATACAAAGGAAACAATGGAATGACTCCTACATTAAGAATAAACAATTTCAAATTGGTGATCGGGCATTTTTGTATGATTCTAGATTTAAAGATATGCTAGGCAAGCTATAGACACGATGATTGGGTCTCCATGAAATAAGCCATGTATTTTTAAATGGAGCCATCTAGATAAGTAACATTGATCTAGTGCCTTTTACATTCTTAGTCAATGGCCATAGACTCAAGTTATATAAATAGCCCCAAACAAAAGAGGGCTTCCTATAGGAATTTCAATGGCCAACTTTACTTGAACAATAGGTAACACTTCCTCTAGTAGAAGGTGTTGACCTCCTGCCTACAACTCTTCAATATTAATTTCTTAGTGCATGCCCATAATAAAAACTTTATGCCCACATAAAGTTCAAAATTCTCCATTCACCTTCTAATTTCTTCTTTTCCAACTCATCTCATTTCTTTACCTACCACCAACCTAACTTCCACACCATCATTTCCCAATGATTTCAATAAACACTGCTAGTTTGTTGACATATGCTATCACTACTGATGTAGTTTTTTCCACCTTTTTGGTACATGCAATGATCAACTAATAGGTATAAGCTTTCCAAATCTTTATTCATTTATAATACATATATTTTGTTGCTTATATCTAGTACTGAATTATTTATATTATTGCAGCATTATGCCAGTTCCATACCCCATGTTAAGTATGACAAGTGTGGACACTTGTCCATGTTTCATAAGGGGTAGGGAAGGTTACTAAAACCCAATGACATTTGGGTAAAAGCACAAACTTGTGTCACCTTTTATAAAGAAATGTGATATCAAAATGTGACAGTTCAAAATTAGTGACAAAAAAAATGGTATTTGCTTTTAAAATATGAAGATGATGTAAACTGATGAAATGTGTAGAATTGGATGAATTTTATGCCTATAATTTTTATAATTTTTTTGTGTAGGAATTTATTCATTTTATTTTATTTTGAAGTCCCCTTTTTAACTATAAAAAAATATAGGGTGTAGTTCCCATCAAACAAGTATATGCAAATCATCATTTTTTGTTCTGATTTGAAAATATCTTATAGATTACATGTATAGCTAGTGCAAAAAAATAAAAAAATTTATTTTTGATGTATATTTTCTTTGTTATAAGTACTCAAGTTCGACCTTATCAGAATCCAACAATTTTTTCCTCCCGTCAAAACTTTCCTATCAAATCTATACCTTCTTGAAAAAAATTACATATTCATGAAGAGGATTCTCTCCTCTAGAGATAAATATAATTTTTAATTTTTTTAAATATGATTTACTATTTTTTTTCTTTTTTGATGGAGCATCTTCTGAAATGTTCAAATATCGACTTATAATAATCTGAGATTATAATATATTATAAGTAATCAAAACACTCAAAATTTTATATAATGATGATATTGAATTTGAGATCTATAAAAGGGTATTTTTAGTTTTTGAAAAAATTGAGTTTTGATAGAGAAATGAGATTTGACCAAAATAGGTTTTTGTATCACAAACGGTGACACAGATCTGTGCTTTTACCCATTACTATTTATTCATTAAGATTTTTCAAATCTTTGTACTACCTTTATTGATTAAAACTTAGTTGCTATAAGTACACAAGTGTCTAGGTGTTGTATCGTTATTCTTAATGATTCCTTACTATTAGGCTATGATGTGACTAAATTTAATTTTAAAGTGATCTGAATTCAATTCTTGGATGATTTTCACATATCTATGATTTACTCTCATGAAACTAAATTATTATTGCTCATAATGAATTGTTATGACATTAATTAATAGAAAAGAGTGTGAAATGTGAAAATCGATCTGTGAAAAAAACAAAAGAAAGCCTAAATTTATAGGAGGGAAGAGGAAAATAGTGCAAGTAGAGCAGGAAGTGAAATTGTTAGGAAAAAATGGGTGGACAATTATAGTGACAAGAACTAGTGGAGCATACTATTTTACTCTCAAATGTGGAGGCAGTGAGAAGATTTAATGGGTGTGGTAGGTTAGGGTATTTCTTGACTCTAACATCATTTAATGAAGAAGCAACCATGAAATTTACCAGAATATTTAATGAGGGAGAAACTACTATATGGGGATTAATAGTTGTTACTACAGAAGAGCGAATAGTAGAAGTAACTAGGTTACTAATAGGTGGAGAAAATTACCCTCATATGCATGATGCATGATTAGCCAAGGTTTAGTCATCACACCAATTGATCCTCAGCTAGATATAACTAAGTAGGGTTGCAAAAGGACATCTCTTTTGTCTCCATATAATGAGTTGGTTTTTCACATTATCAGGTACCTCACCTATGAAAGAATATTTTCTTATTTGCATGCGCATCATTTTCAATTGCTTAGTTACATAAGGCACAATTATCTAGTAAATGTTCCCAATTTTTTATTATAACATGTTATGCATTAGTGCTGAAGAAACCCAAAAGAGGAAGGACAACTCTATCACCCATCATGCCCTAATCAAATTGCTTATAAAGGGATAACTTAGGGATGCCTCTCCCATGAGATGGGTGGAATTTTTCCTAGTTAAAACCCTACAACCCCAGGCTGCCTTTAAATACTAGCCTAGTGAAGAAAATGTAGCTCCCATTGATTAACCTATAGAGCAAAGCACTCAAGATGCTAAAGCTGGCAATGTGCAAGAAAATGTGCCCTTACCTATTCAAGAGACTAAAATACTCAACTCTAGCTGAGAAAATAGAAAATAGAAATTACAAGAAGAGACCTTGGCTCCAGTAGTAGAAAAACCAAACCTTGTAGTCACAAAGAAAAGGAAAACTAAGATAGGTCTGACAATAGTCAGTCCTATAGTAGAGATACTAAAAGAAAGTAGTAGGAAGAAGGTTGTGATACTTGAGGAGACTCTTGTGAGAAGAAGTCCTAGAATGATTGGAAAAACTTCTAAAGTGTTAGTAGAAGCTTAGTCAACTTCATCCAACCAACCACTGAAACATTCAAATTACAAATTATTCTAGATGACTCTCCTCCTCACCCTAAAACTTCAAACATTCCTAAAAATTCTATTGAGGAATGTAGAATTGAAGAAAATAAAAATCAAAATGATTCCCCAATAGGCCAACAAGGTACCCCAAGATATAAAGACACTAGACTACTTCCCTAGAAGCCCACATGGCTTACAAATTTTTAGATTATTCGTGGAGAGAATAGAGGAAAAAGAAAAATAAGTATGAAGAGGATAGTGGTCCCATTACCCTACAAAAACTTCTTTTCCAGTTCTATGGAAAACATATGCTTGTTGCAGCCCTATGGGAAGAGGAGAGGAAGAAGATGAAGAAAGTCATAGTGTCCCATGGTGAGGAAATTACAAATTTGAAAGAGAAATTGGAAAACCAAAAATAAACGATGAATCATGCCCTCAAATTGGTTGATCAAGTACTTGCTTGTAGACCACCACCTCAAATTTATTCTATGTGTTTAAAGGAAAATTTCCTTTTATTTCAACTTTTTCTAAACCTTAAGAACATAAATGTGGAATTCAAATCAGCTCAGGAATCCTATGGTTTATATTAGACTCTACCATCCTGGTAGCAAAACTTTCTCTATGAGTTATATGTGCACAATTTTATCATTCCAATAGAAACTCAATGGAATCGTTTACTCTACATAGGGGATATACATATGAGGGATTTGATATCTTAGATGCATAATGAAGCTAATTATGATAGATAATTGAATAATTATAGTGACGAGGAAAGAATAGAGCCCCTATTATTAAGAGCTAAGAGCAGTAAACTAGAAGAAATTCTTAGGGACTAGTTTAGATTGAATTATGGGGATAAGAACATGGGGATAAGAGGCATAATCTTCACCAGTAGAACCAAGGTCTATGCACAATATCTGAACCTACCTTACTTTACCTACCAGAGAGCCATGGTTGGTGCTAAAAGTAGGTGGGCTAGATTACCTGAGACACTCAAAAGACCAGAGCCACACAGTTCTATCAATTTAAAAGTTGGCCTTCACCAAGTTCCAAAGTATATATAGTTAGGGAGATAGGCTAGGCTAGAACTATGGTGCCTACTCACAATGCAACCTCCAATGCTCATGTGGCCCCTATTGATATTAATGTTGATAGACTTGACAAGCTACATGATGACAATAGAAGGGAAGTTTGTAAGAGAACACAAGGATTCTACTACACCTTCAAAAGTAGCAAGAGAGGAAGGAGTGATGTTGGAGAATTCATATCACTAACAAGGAAATGAAATGCTTGAGGATAAGCATTAGTTTACAAGGGGGCAAATGATGAGGCTAATTATTACCTCTATTTTATGATAATTTTAATACTCTATTCTAATACCACCAAGAATTTTGTGAACTTATTTTTATTTGAACTAATGATTAAAATTCAAAATAGAACCATTAACCCATGGGTTGATAGTATGTCATATTCTGCCAATATTATATTTATATATAATGTAGTATTTTATATAACCATCAAAATGTGTATTCTTATAATTGGATTTAATTTGATTATGCTTATTTGTAAATATCTCTACATTATAACTAACTCGTTAGCAAGGGAAGTTGAAGATGGTCAGAAGAATTTAAGGGAGAATGTTGAAGATGACTGATTGAATTAAAGAAGAAAATATTAAGGTTTAGCTACGATGGAGTGGAAGAAGTCATAATAGTACTGAAAGACATGGTTGCTACCAAGGAGGAGTTGTGAAGAATTGCTATATTTTCTCTGCATTCACTATTGTGTCAAATTTTTTGTTCAAACTTTATTACTCATATCATGAACTATTTCCTTCTTTCTCCCTAATGGATTTGTAGTTAGTTTGTTTTTCTTTCCTATTTCGAATAAGTGTCAATCCTATATTTATAGGGATTAGCTCAATGGTGTTAGGAGGTTAGAAGAAAGTTTATAAAAAATAACTATTGACTCTTGGAGTGAGTTGTTCTTACAATTTATGTATCGTTCTCATATAAGAAATTTTTGTAACATAATTAAATAGCTCTTGGTCTACACTCTATGTTAGTAGATTAGTAGAATCTAATCAAGGGGGCCTACTTGGAAGGTGGATTATATTAGACTAGTATAGACTTGTTTTCAATATTTTCTAGTATTGCAAGTAGAAGTTATAAGTTCCTTCTTGTAGCATCATACTTTGTGAGTGTTTCTGCAACATTTGTAAGAATAGTTATAGTGGATGAATTGAGTTGGAATAAAATTTAGTATTTAATTGTGTTTCCAACATTAGTCTCAATGAAGAGTTAACTGTGTTAGCTTCTTGCATCACTAGTGTAGGTTCTTTCCTTGCATTTTACTTTCTTGCAACATAAGCATAATGACTCATTAAGAAACCTAGTGCACATATTGTGCTAGCCATGTCAAGTATACATGCCTAGGTTAAAAAATTAAATGCATCTCATGGTGGGGAAAATAGTCCTTATTTTGAATATAATATTCTTAAGTATGGCCTTGGACATGATTATTGTACACCTATTGTGAGGCAAACCAACTAGGATTTAACATGGAAACCCACTTTGGGAAAAACCACCAATTGCAACTAGTTACTACTTTCACTCTTCTGAAGGGAGCCCTTTTAGGAGCCAACCTTGTTTAAATTTACAAAACACACTATTAGGTGTGACCTTGTTAGAGGATTTAATCATCCTATTAGTAGTGGCTTTGTTAGAGATCTTTTGACAATTCAATAGAATTGCCACCTTGCCAGAGGTTTTACAAATACTTGTTAAGCCAAATTTATTAAAACATTTATATCACCACTCTAATGGTTAGATAGTAGCAATGAGATTACCTAATTTGAATGCAACTGAATTGCTAATTATAGATCTTGATTCTGGCTTTACTTGATCCTTCCTAATCGAATATATCTTTTTTGCTCCATAAGGATATTCTACCTATCCTTTTGATTCACTGCCTTACTACATCATTAGCTCTTCAAAATCATCCATGCATTCACACTCTTACACACACTTTACAATTCTCAACTTGATATTATACTTATATCATTCATGTTGTCAAGTCGGCTCATATACAACTTAGAATAATTAATATTCATCTCCTCAGTTAACTAGAGCCAATAGATAAATCAATTAAAATAATTATGCAAAAATAAGAAAACCCTTCATTAACTGACCCAACTCGGTAGAAAATAACTAAGAAAAAATTCCCTATGTTAACCAAGAGAAGCTCGATTAACACTATAAAATCCTAAAGATTATTTTCTAATTGATTGAGCTTGATTAACACTAGTTTCATCCAACATTTTCCTCATTAACCAAGTGAGCTCAGGTTAAACTCATCTTCTATGGACTTTCTTTTGGCACCCAAGTGAATTTGGTGGAGACTACCTTCTAAACTAGGCAAACACAAGAATGCTCAATAGACACCAAAAAATGTCTTCACTACTTGAGTGAGCTCGACATGCACTAACTAATATTGATATGGAATTTCTATAATGTCAAAGAGAATATAGAATTATTCAATTGTATCCAACACTTTCTACATTAGTGTCTCTACAAAGGCTAGTTCCTTATGCAATATCTCCATGTGTAAGGTCAACATTGACTGGATGTTAATTAGTGTGGCCTAAATGTTTGTATCTTATTCTTGTAGGGCTGCCAATTGAACTTGGTAGTTCAAGAGATTCCTAAAGTGCTTTTAACCAAGAGCTAGAGATAAAGGTAGAGTAGTACATATTTACTGTATATCTTCCTTCAAAGTAGTAATGTGATGTTGCACTTATTTTGTGAACAAAGTTGTATCACACAACTTGGTGTAACATAAGAAAATATTCTCTAATACTTTCTTTACATTGGCAATCTTGGTTGCTAACTCAACTTGATGAAGTGTAATGGCACTTGATATCTTTTTAATGACCTTGTTTTGGAATTTCATTTTTGATCATTCAAGTAGTTTTTCATTTGAATATAGGTCTTTATCATTCAAATTTTCTACTATGTTGGTTAACTACTCTATGATAGGCATGTTTTCTTCTAGAGTAGGTAGACTGAATGCATCAAGAAAAATCTTCTTGATACCTTGTAGTGCTTGCTTCTACCTAAGTTCCATTCTAAGTAGTTCTTGGTGTTTTTTCCTTATAGGAGCATCCTAAAGTATGCCCATTTGTTCAATAATGATTATTCCAAGATCAAAATTTGGCAACATAATCACTTCATCCAAGCTAACATCACCAAATGATGTAACTTCATTTGCCTTGGATGCACTAGGACTAGGCATTGATGATTGTAATGGTGTAGCTTCTACACCTAGCATATGAAAAGCTTGATTTGGAGGAGTAGTAGTTTTGAAAAGGGTGACTAGATTTTGTATTACTACTTGTTCCTTAGGATTTGTAGTCAATCTTAACTCTTTAATTCTGTTTCGATCTTTCTCTTCATTTTTAGTTGCACCTTGAGTTTTCTTTGTAGGTGCAGGAGTAGCATCCTCACCTATTTGAAATTGTGTTTCTTCATTCTCTTTTTCTCCATCTTCATTTGTCTCATCTTTTTCAACTTACTTTTTGTTTCATTTGTTAGGACTTGAGCACTTTGTACAAGTGTATGATAGTAGATGTTGTTGGCTCATTTCTTTGATACACTAAAATAGGTGTTGTAGATGTTTCTTATGTCTAAACTTTCTTCCTTGTAGATTCTTTATCTTCCTTATCAATCTCATCAACACTCACTAGTATAGGATGACTACACAGTTGTGCCTTGGTGGTAGATTCTACCAATATCTTCTTCATGCCTTCATCTATAAGGGGATTGATATTTTGAGTGATAGTATCAAAAACATCCCTAATATTTACTATGTCCATGCCTGTATCTAACCCATCTTGTGCACTGGTACTCAACACTAGTCTATCTGTTACACTTCGTTCTATTTGCTACTCATCTTTGGTTGTTCCCTATGTATCTGTGTTCACTTTTTTCAATCCACACATACATATTTCTTAGTATATTCTTTAGTAACCTTAGTGAATTCTTGACCAACTCTTTTAAATGGGTTGGTTGGTTGATTTATAAAGAAAACTTTTGTTTTTTCTTTTATAACATGCCTGTGTTGGTCACAATTGTGAAAAATTATTTTGGTCTCAATTACAATGCACACGACAACATAAAGAGAAAAAGAAGTCAAAAATCACATTTCATTTGAGCAAGTCAATGTCGAGGGTTCTAGAGTTTTCCAACATTTTTCATGAGGGCATAGTGTCTTCAAGGGGGGTTCCCAAAGAGAGGACTCACGTCAGGCACATATGTTGATATAGCCTTCACCAAGGATGACCAGCTTCACTAAAAAAAAAGATGACATTATGTAGGGCCAAACTTAGCCAGTGAAAATTAATCTCTATGTTAACAATCATGTTGAAGAGTTGGACAATATAAATGTAGGTGTTTGGCCAGAATAAAAAAGCTTCAGTGATGCCAGTTTGCCACCATTACCAAGTCCCTTTAAAGGAACATGTCAAATATGACCTTACTTTGATGCCAACTATTGTAACAGGTAAAGTTTTAGTCTATATCAATTGGGTTTTCATCCAAATACTAATAATTTTCTTGGATATTAGAAAATAGTGGAGATTTTATATAGCACATAGTGCTATTCGCTGTACATTTTAGAGATAGTGTATAGTCTTTCTCTAGTAGGTGTTTCCCCTGCAATGTGAATATGAATGTGATCTAGCAACCTATGTGGCTAACTTCATCCGTCACTTTTCCTTCTCAAGCTGATAAAATTGGAAGAGGGTTTTATGGAGAATTGAGGGCATCAGATTGTGATGGTTTGAAATCTTTTCTTTTTGTGGGTTCTTCACCTACCCTACTTGCTCTTTCATATACAGTTTAATTTTGGTGAAAGAGAATTCAAAAGTAGCCAGTGGTCTAACATTAGTGCTTGGCTATAAGAAATTGAATGATAGAATTTACAAAATTACTTCAATGAGTCTAGGAATATTAAATGTGTGTCCACGACTCAAGTCTCTATCTTGACATTTGACTCATCCTCTATTACTTTCAACTTTGCAATTTTCTTATCCAGTTCAACCAAAGTATCATCTTCAACAGACATTTTTTTTCTAGTTGCAACTAGATCATCCTTGGCATTTCTCTTAGACAATAATCTTTTCAATGAGTGCCAAAATATTATATATCCTTTTGGCATCATTTTCTTCCCTATAATTCATTTATTCTATTTTCAAACTCATCATACTTTACACTATTCATTTCTAATCTTCTATTCACTAACCTATATTTTTTGTTCCTTTTATTGGTGTTCCACTACTATATTTTTCATTTTATAGGTTTTCCTTGTGTTGCAAAAGTACTTGAGAGATAAAGTAACGTTATGGGATCACCTGATGTTCCAATAGAAAATATAGTTTAATATGACCTATAAGGTCATTCTATAATGTAATTATAGTTATCAATGCCATATGAATTTAATTTGAGTCAAAATATGTCTAGCAAAGGCTAATAGAGGGTTGATGGGGTAAACTAAGAAATAGTCAGCAAAATGTGTTCCTTATATTGTGAAACAATCATTTGGATATAATTATCCAGTATTCATATGCAAGGGAAATTTAATTTGTTATCAAATTGACATCATAAACATAATGTAATAGACTGAAAAAATACGTAGTTTGTGGTTAGTTCAGGGGTAGTTACGGTTGGTTTCCAATTTCAGGAGTTAGTATAAGTTTATAAAATTTGTAACGATCGATGACATGAGGAGAATGAATGTAAACCTATTTTGAAAAAATAAAGTATTGAATTTCCTACATAATTCCTATATATTGAAATTTTTGATAGTCTAATTCTTTTTTCATAGTTTTGTATTGTGTTGCTAAAGATCCATTAGTATAGATGGTGGAGTATTGAATATCCATTGCTTTGGCATTTGCAGGGATTAAGACCTTGTGATATGTGTAGAGATCAAATCATTTTCCTAGGAATTGTAAAAACCTTAATATAGGTTAAGTAAGAACACTGCAAAATGTATTTTAACATTATCTTACATGCAATAAGACCTAACATTTGGGAAATAATATGGGGAAAGGTATATAGTATCTATCCACAAGGATGGAGGATGTCATGCACAAAGAAACATGTGCAAAAGATGCAATAAGGGTCTCAGAAAATCATCTTACTACTAAGAGAATGGAGAAAAGAGTGAGTAGATGCAGATTTGTCCATACAAGACAATAGGGAAGCATTGTGAGGGGTATCCAAGGAAGAATTTGGAGCCTAGAAGATGTCCAAATATATGTGTATATTCAAATCATGTTCGATTCAAAGACTATTTGTAGGCATGATCAACTACTTGTTTTGATAATAAAGAACATTCAACATTATTCTTGGGTGAGAGATTTGTGATAGGGTAGGTTAATAAATAATAAGGTTAGTGTGGAAAATGTCTTGAATTTGCAAGGGTTGAGTTCCCAAGGGCAAGGGGAAGAATACTATCTATGAGGATTAAAGGGCATAAGAGCAATTATTCAATATATCAATAGTTGATGCATTTTCTGAAGAATTTTCTTTTGTGTGACATTGTTTAGGATGATGATAAATATTTTTTAAAAGTGTATGACATTATGGTGGTTGCCAGTACTTGTAAATCTATTCTTTGTTTAGTTAAGCCTATACTAGATCAATCAAATGACACTCTACTTGTATAGTTCTCTTGAGTAAGATTTCAAAATCCAATATGTCAATTGTCCATGGACAAAATGGGAGCTTGAGAAGCTTAAGCCTATGCCAAGTCGATTAGATGCAACATCACTTGTTCTAGTTTCTTGACTGAGATTTCAAAATTTGATAGTGTAAACAAATTGAACATGGCCATAATGGGAGCTTTAGATGATTTATCCAAGTATCCATCCTTAGGTCCTCAAGATATAGTAGAAGAGGTTGTGGTAGGGTTTAGGGTTCAGGGTACTATGATTAAAGCAATAAGTTCTATTGTCAACTTTAGAAGGCATAATCACCTATACAAAATTAATATGGTCAGTGATCAATTGGAAGGCATAATCTCCATTTTCTCATTGAAATCTAGATACCTGTTAACTATAGAACTTTGAAAGCGTTAAGCTGGTATCTAAATTTTAGATTCATATAGGCATCAAATTTAATGAACTTTGACTACAAACTATCTTTGGGAAGGATCTCCAGTAAATATATCTTAGAGAATTATTACTATAGTGTAATGTCCCAAGGTGATGTATTATCTTATTTTGCTAAATTTTTAGAAATAGAATACAAATAATAACACATTTTTTTTGTTTTGATCATTGAGATCCCAATATGAGAAAGTTGAGAATATATAGTATCTAGGATGTGAATAGTAAACAATTTATTTCACTTACCCAGTTTGAACAAGTTAAGAGTGCATGGTAGTTGGGGTCTACACAAGAAGCAATTTCTTTTTCTTATTGGTGTTAAGCTGCATAGTATATAGGCTAAACTAGAGAGTCAGAAACAATTGGTGGTGCACTAAAAATATTGAAGTTATGATAATGCAAGAAACAAACGGGAGTTGTCTCTCTCTCATTTTTTAGAAAAAGTTTGTCCACACATGCTTAAAAGAGAAATAGTTTATTAATTAGTGTGTACATTATAGGTAATCAACATAGATATATGGGTAGGAAAAGTCAACGAATGAGAGAAATAAGAATGTTAAATTATTACTGAAGATCATAATGATGTAGTAAACAAAATGAAATGGCCTTTCACAATTTATACACTTAGTGTTTTTATATATATCTTTATATACAAGTATAGATCAGAACTTGATGCTCTTATGAAACTAAGCTATGGAAAGTAGAGGTTTCCACTATAGTAACAAAGAGAAAGCTATCACACACACACACCCACCCACCCACCCACACACAGACACACAAAGTTAGTTAGTTAGTTTCTAGCATCACGATGGATATATATAGTTTCTTTCATCAATCTAAAAGTAATATGCTCATCACTATTTCTGATGATGTTCATCAATTTTGTGTATGTGATGATCCACTTTTTATCCAAATGATTGCTTGATATAATCGCCAGTCTGAAGTTTTTTATCACTATTTTTGATATTTAATCTTATTTCTTATGTGATAATCTTGTTAAGATCATCCTCTTTGATTGAGGATATATGCACATGCAATCTTTATTTCTTACCAATGGTGGATTACTTCCACCCTCCTTGGTTTTTGTAAGGCTCTTTGAGTCCTCAGTATGCTACTAAAATAAGGTTTGATAACTAAGTCCAAATATTCATGTTACTTTGGGTTTCAATTTAAATGTTTCAAAAATTTCCAAGAATTAATGAAAGTTTCTAAAGCCATTTTGTTTATGGTCATTTAAACTCATTCTATTTTATATTAATATTAGGATTAAATGGAATTTATAGAAGTAGAAAGTATCATCTGACTTTGTGTTTTGTTGTTTTTTTGAAGTGTAACTTACATTTCTTGGAAGTGTTCAACAACATAGATCTCCTTCAATAAAATTATCTAGGTTGGGCAATTGGTAAATTCTTTTCTTTCTATGGAAGATTGTAATTGACAAAATTTAAGACATTTATAAATACTGTAATGAAGCTTTTAATGAAATGATTGTTCATTGGATAAGTGAATTATTGAAACAAAAAGACCAAAATATTATATTTTTTCATTTGGGTGGCTTTGAAGATTAAATGTTATTTTAAAAATAATAACCTTATTTCTTGACAAGAGTATGTATATAACCATTAAAAATATCTGGAACTATATCTTGGATTAGAACTAAAATTAACAGTCACATCTTCTTCTATTTCAAAATTTCAAACTATAATATATGATTTTGATATCCTTCACAATCAATGAGTACCATAAATTTGTCTTCAGCTCAATCTGGACTATTGCTATACTTTTATTCTACTTTTTACATCAACTTATAGTGGAAATTATTAACAAATATTGATGGTATTATTTTTATATAAATTGGATAAGTGGCACTAGTAGAAGTTAAATAATCGACAACTCTTTTCTTTTCAAAATAGAGTTCAAGCTTCATTGCATCAAAGTCTACTTAAATAATAGGAGCTAAGAAACTGAAGATAGTACCTATGCCTTTCAATGTGAAGTTGCACTATAAAATTTTACATAAAATAGCAAATTGAGCATATTGATATTTTGACTAGTCACTATAATTCTTTGTATCAAAATGTGTCAAAAAGCTAGTAAGCATTCTATTTATTTTAGAAAGTGAAATTCTCTTACCATATGCAACAAGACATCACCTTTGAATTGATTTCTCTAATGAATGGTCTTTAGAGCCTTCTTGTTAAATTCAACAAAATCTAAGTTAAGTTTTTTGGGTACTCTAGTATCTTCATTACTTTTGAAGAACAAATATTAGTTTTGTTCAAGGTTAAGTAAGCTTTATTTGTCTCCAAGTTTGTAAAATTATCATCCATGCGAAGTATGTGAAAAATACTTTTCTTGTGTTGGATGCTTCCCTATAATGTTTGGATTTTTAGGTTCTCTAAGCCATATCAAAGTGTTTGTTTGATGTTACAAGTGATTTTAGATCTCATATATTATTTAAAGCTCCAACTGTTCCATACACTCCTTTGGTTCTGACTGTTCCAACATAGTGACCTTCAAAATGACTTAAAAACCATGAGCTTACAAAGAAACTACACTCTGTTTGTATCTCTATCACTCCAAATCATCAACAGAGTCATGATCAATCTCACCTATGAAGCATATTAAAAGTTAAGGATTTGGAGTGACTCAGTCATTTCATTTTTTTCCACATCTTGTTCAACCATTTAATGCAATCTCATCTATGAAGCGTATTAAAAGCTAACGATTTGGAATGACTCGTATACAATTCATTTTTTGTCATTCATTATATGGTTTGAACAAGTGTGGAAACAAACCAAATTTTTATTATGATTTTTTTGTTCACCAATCTATTTTAAACTAATTAGCAAAGACTTGGTCCTCTGAGTTGCAGCAATTTTGAGAAAAAACCTAATTTTTAATCACCATATCTTAAATAAATTTTCACATTGAGGTGATCTGAGTTTGATCAATTATTCTCGATACAAGTTGGTGTCAAGTTTCCTTTTAATTATTTTGTAGATCTATTGTTATTTATTTAATGTAAAATTATGAAGAACTTTTTAGATTATCAACTTTTGTGTTTTTGAGGTTTTCTTACAAGTAAGAAAAATTACTACTTGATTAAAAAGTTCACAATGTGATGCAGGAGCATCTTGCATGGGAAAATTATTGGGAAAAAAAAGAAAATTGAAAAATTGTGGAGGAGAGAGAAAGTGACGAAAATTAGAGGAGAAGTAATAAAAAAATAAAAAAGGGAAAAAAGGAGAAAATAAAGGAAAAGAGGATTTCTATTTTCGAGGTGCATAGGTGGCATAATAGAAAAAATAAAAAAATAAATGGTTGTCATTCTATTTATCGAGGTGTGTGGGTAGAATTCTAGAAAGTTATGAATATTGTAGAAAGTTGTGGATATTGTAGAAGGTTTTGGAAGTTGTAGAAGATTGTGGAGGAATTCTAGAAGGTTGTGGATAAGTCATGCATTGGATGGTAAGTTCCTATTTAAGAAAGGCATATGAGCATTTCTAATCAAGCTCGAGAAGGAGAAGCTCGAGAAGTAGAAGCTTGGAAAGGTGAAAGCTTTGGAAAGAAAGCTTGGAAAGGTGAAGTTGTGGAAGGTGAAGCTTGGAAATCTTGGAAGGTTTCAAGGTGAGAAATTTGGAATGAGTGAAAGAGAAGAAGGAAGTGAAGAGTGAGTTTTCCTGAGTCTGTAGAAAGAGCGCCGAATGTGAGGTAGTTTACAGTAGGATTGTGGTGGAATTGTGAGTGTGTAGATAGAGCATCGAATGTGAGGTAGTTTACACTTGGATCTTGGATTAGGTTTGTGAGAAGAGCTAGTGGTTGCAATTTAGAAACAAGGAGGTTGCTCGGTGGCTTGCGAGCACAAGTTGAGATCTTAGAGGTTTCTACCAGAGTGTGGATCTGGACTAGCTTGGGTTTGGATTGGATCTTGAGAGAACTTGTAGAAATGTTATTGTAATTGCTAAGATTTTAAAATTTAATAAAATTTCTTGGGAAGTATTTTGTTATCTTTTTGTCTTCATATTGTTGCATTCTTGGTTGTTAGTTGGTAAGGGAGGTGTGGCCCTTTGTTAGTGGTATTAGAGAAGTACTTCATCAATGATATTAGAGCCATACTTCATCAAGTGGTATCAGAGTAGGAGTTCCTGAGTGTACAAGCAGATCACCGAAGAGTGAGGCAGTTTGTACTAGGACCTTGGTTGGGTGAAGTTTATTAGAGTGGGAATTCCTGAGCATGTAAGCAGATTGTCGAAGCTAAGGTAGTTTGATATAGGACCTTGGGAGGACATGCAGATTGATCGATGGATGTAGAGATGGAAGACTGGACTTGTTGAGGCATGATTGTGGCAAGCTAGTGGATTGCAAATCCATTGTCCTAGACTTGTGATGTGGTTCCTGATTGTTCGTGCAAGGTGGCAGGTTGCAATCTGACTTGCAAACAATTTAATTATCACAAGGATCCTGGGAAGGATTTATTATAGAGGGTTTACAAAGATCTTGGGAGATGGCTCCAAGAGGATTGGACCCTAAGATGATTGCAAAAATCCATGATATAGTGGAGAGGAATTTTTCTAAGATGTTTTCTCGGTTGGATGCTAGATTCGTTGATCAAGCTAAGAAGGTCAAGGTGGAAGAGGATATTTTTGCTAATCAGTTTGTGGAGCCTGATGCAGAACCTGTAGTACAAATAGAGGTTGTTGTTGAGGATATTGCTAACCTTGCTGATGTTGGGATGGAGATTGGTTTTCATGATCAGTTGGTTGAATCTGACATGGAGACTACAAAGCATTTGGTCATGGATGATCTAGTTGATGTTGGTGGTGACTTGTATATTGCAAAGCACTTGGTCATGGATGATCTGATTGTTGGAGGTGAGTTATGTATTACAGAGAATCTCGTTGTGAGTAATGAGGTTGCTGGTGTTGAGATTTTGGCATGTGTTGATGAAGATCTACATGTGGCTACTGATGTGGAGTTTGTTATTGTTAGTATGGACACACTAGTTGTTGATGTGAATGGGAGTTTGCTAATGCAACATTATGTTCAGTTTGTTCCTAGGAGTGAGCATGCTAATTGGATGGTTGAGATGTTGGTGTGGAAGATTGGCATGGTGGTTTTGTTGTCCCTATTGAGGTGGAAGCCTTTGATGAAGATGAAGATGGTGGTAGATCTTTCTTTTGGTGTCAAAGTGTGTTACACACTTCTCTATCTACCGGAGGAGTCTGATGCAGGAGCATCTTGCATGGGAAAATTATTGGGAAAAAAAATTAGAAAAAATGTTGAGGAGAGATAAAGTGACAAAAATTAGAGGAGAAATAATTTTTAACAAAGGGGGAAAAAGGAGAAAACAAAGGAAAAGAGGATTTCTATTTTCAAGGTGCATAGGTGGCATAATAGAAAAAATAAAAAAATAAATGGTTGTCATTCCATTTATCGAGGTGTGTGGGTAGAATTCTAGAATGTTATGAATATTGTAGAAAGTTGTGGATATTGTAGAACGTTGTGAAAGTTGTAGAAGGTTGTGGAGGAATTCTAGAAGGTTGTGGATAAGTCATGCATTGGGTGGTAAGTGCCTATTTAAGCAAGGCATATGAGTATTTCTAATCAAGCTTGAGAAGGAGAAGCTCGAGAAGTAGAAGCTTGAAAAGGTGAAAGCTTTCGAAGAAAAGCTTGGAAAGGTGAAGTTGTGGAAGTTGAAGGTTGCAAATCTTGGAAAGTTTCAAGGTGAGAAATTTGGAACGTGTGAAAGAGAAGAAGGAAGTGAAGATTGAGTTTTTCTGAGTCTATAGATAGAGCACTGAATGTGAGGCAGTTTACAACAGGATTGTGGTGGAATTGTGAGTGTGTAGATAGAGCGCCGAATGTGAGGCAGTTTACACTTGGATCTTGGATTAGGTTTGTGAGAAGAGCTAGTGGCTATGGTTTAGAAACAAGGAGGTTGCTTGGTGGCTTGCGAGCACAAGTTGAAATCTTAGAAGTTTCTACCACAGTGTGGATCTGGACTAGCTTTGGTTTGGATTGGATTTTGAGAGAACTTGTAGAAATGTTATTGTAATTGCTAAGATTTTCAAATTTAATAAAATTTCTTGGGAAGTATTTTTTTATCTCTTTTTCTTCATATTGTTGCATTCTTGGTTGTGAGTTTGTATGGGAGGTGTGGCCCTTCGTTAGTGGTATTAGAGCAGTACTTCATCAGTGGTATCAGATCCGTACTTCATCACAATGTGTTTTAGACTCCTGTGGGGTAGATCTTACACATCTACACCCTAGAGAAGATTCTAGTCCATCAATAGTAGTAGTAGGTTTTCAATATAGATCATTATTTTCTGTTGTTCTAGTTCACACAATTCATATGAGAAATGCTTATTTTAATATTTTGGGTTTGATGAAAATTTCAAGTGGTTGTATCTCAAGACTGGCCCGATGTCACAAAGAATTAACTTGGGGAAAACTTTTACAACTTCACACACCATGGATTAGGGACATGTTCTGAATTACTAAATGACGAAGAGGAGAAAACCCTCTAGAGCACAATTTCTACCTTGATTATTATGCATTTTATTAACACTAAACCAACCAATGAAATTGAAAATTCTTAGACAAGTTACTACTTCTCAAAAATAGAAATATGATTTTTGGAAATTCACTTGCTACTCAAAATTCAAAGTATGCTATTAGGAAATTTGAATGATTATTTCTCTTTGATTCTTTACAGGGAGCTACTGATTTCTTTTTGTAGAGCAATAGGACAAAAGCCTCTGCGGATCATATTTTATAGGTAATTTATTTCATTTTGATTGTTTTTTGTGGTGAGATTTAGTTCAGCATTTCTTATGTCTCCTTAGTGATAGCTTTGGTATTTATTTAGAGATGGTGTAAGTGAAGGATAGTTTTACCAAGTTCTACTTTATGAACTAGATGTTATTCACAGGGTCAATTTCTTGATACTCACTATAGTACTTGCTATTCAATTGAGATAGACATGACTGATTAGTTTGTTTGTATTCCCTTTGGATTTTGTTAAAAAAGATAGCTGAATGCTATACGAACTAAAAGTTCTATGGTGTCAACATGCTTCTGCATCTCTTGAGCCAAATTACTAGCCCCAGTGACATTTGTTGTTGTTCAAAAGCGACACCTAACTAGACTATTTGCAAACAACCATGTAGATTGACATTCTATAGATAGAAGTGGGAAAATCTTCCCAAGTCTTCAGTACATAATAAAAAAACTAAATTTCACAAATTGTTTTTTTGATAGTTGATTTTTTTAAATATTACCCATCAAAAATTACTTAGTACATCTCATCTTTTTTCTACATAGGAGCTTGCAATTCTAAAGAATCTGATAGCAAAGAATCTGAAGAAGATATTGTAGCAAAGGTATATTTGGTATTCTTTTTTAAGTGAAAATATGACTAGAAATTTTGTATATTGTCATATTTCACATGTAGAAAGGTCAAATTGTAAATAGAGGTAAAGTAGTATGGATTTAAGTTTCTACTTCATTATTTATAATGCTCTCAATTCATCCTTTTTAGTTGTAAAAATACTTGTTTATTTTCACCTTTCTAGATACCCTTTACCAAGTTCTTAAAGATTCCAAAATGTCTTGGGCTAACCCCACTCCAACATGTCCTAACTCCTACTTGGTTCACACACCTAACTCCTTTTCTTTTTCTCCAAGTTTTGGCTTTACTACTATGGAGAAGCAAGGGGTTTTTTTCACCTTGAGGATCTTCAAAAACTTCTTCTGTCCAACCATCATCGCACTACATGAATGTTGGATCTCCTTCCTATCTTTTGGCAGTGGTCTCATGGTGTATTCCTTCCCATTTTTGGCTTAGAATTGACATCAAATTACCAAGGCCTACCTAAAAATAGTTGAAGAGCGTCCATTTCTACAACATCATAGACAATCTTGTATTTGTACCCCCCTATTTGAAATTGAACCTAAACTTGTTCATTTACTATGACTTGTTGCTCCTTATTTAGCCATGAAACCTTATAAGGGTTAGGATGAGGCAACTTCTTCAATCCAAGCTTCTCTACCATTTCTACTAATTCTATATTATTAGTTGAACTAGAATCTACAATAACTTTGTAGACCTTACCTCTTACCTTGTAGAGAGTTCCAAAAAATGTATTTCTTTGGGGAGGTTCTTGCTTTGTGACAGTCTTCAGCAGGGTTCTATTGAACATTAGAGACTCTCCTATCTCTGGATCAACATTTCCTCTTGCCCCTTCATCACTTTGTGCATCCTCCTCTTGAGCAAAATGGACTCTCCTATTCCCTTCTTGGCTGTTGGTGCCCATTTTCTCAAGAAGTGCTCGTATGTAGTAATTGCAATATGTAGAGGTAGAGTTATGGAAGGTCAACTAAGTATTTGTTTCTTTTCATTTTTTATATTTCTATATCTCTTTATCAATCTATCTCTCTATCTATACCACTTTCTATCTGTCTCACTTTAGTATTCATTTTTGTATGTGTCTTCCTCTTACTACTCCATCTACAAGTTGTAAACAAATCATCCTTCTTCCACCAATGATTCATTCCATTCAAGAAAGACCATGTCTGACGATATCAATGCACAAAAAAATAGGAAGACAATTGATAGACTGTGGTCTAACTTAAAAAGAGAAGGTGATGGAAAATGTTATTGTTCTTGCAAAATTTGTAAGGGCTTAAAGACTCAAAGATATCTAATCACAACAACTAAGAAACATTGTAGATAACATGGTCACGTTGAAGGGGGAAAAAAATATCATCCATTGGTATTTATTTTAATAGTTTATAAATTACATAAGTCATGACTTGATGATGACATCATGGTCATGGTTAATATAAGGTTATCATTTTCATATAGGTCAACATCCCTAAGTTTCATTTTATGAACCATGACAATTTAGAGAATGCATATTTCTGAATGAGGGAACAAGGAGGTGTAAATATTGAAGTAGAAGGTAATGATACCATGGAAGAAGACCATGATGATGAAGATCAAAATGATCAAGATGATCATGATGATCAAGATGATGATGATGATGTTGACGTACAACTCGATGTACTTATGCTTGAGAAGGCACATGAGTCCCTATATGAAGGCTCCAAAACAACTCTTCTTGTTGTTGTATTGTTGTTCATGAACTTGAAGGTTATGAGTGTTTTATCCAACATAGAAATGACATGTATGTCAAGGTATGCCATCTTCTTTCATTATTTTACTCGTAGTTCCTTTACAATTAACATTGGGTTCATGTAGCAATTAATATTCTTTAAATTAAGAAATTATATTTTTGGCCATAGGTTGATAAGTGAGTATTTGTTAGCACCATCAAACATTCTACGTCGCTTGTACTGATAATTATCTACGATCATGGAAGATATTGGAATGGAGTATCAAACAATACATGCATGTTTAAATGATCATATTATATATCATAAATAGCATGAATGTGCAACACAATGCCCTATTTATCATATTACTAGATATCAATCAGATTGATTAACCAAAAAGGTGCCTCTCAAGGTTCTTTTGCATATTCCTATTATTCCATGTCTACAATAATTTATGGATTACCATGCATGAAATAGAAGTCAAGATGGAATTATGCAAATGCCTGCATATGGTTTGACATTTAAGAAAATAGAGGAAAAATGGCCACACTTTAAAGAAGAACTTCATAATCTCAAGCTTTCATTGGTAGTAGATAGTGGCAATCCTTTTGGAGAGATGAGATCTACTTAGTGCGGCCTATTTTTGTTATCAAAAATAACATACCTCCTTGGTTGTCCATAAAGAGAGAGCACATAATGTTGACATTGATTGTTCTAGGTATTTTCTAATTTAGTGGTCAACTAAATTAATTTATTATTACTAATCCATCAAAATGGTCACAATAATTATGTAATGTTTTTGTTCATTCAACTAGGTAAGTACCAAGTTAAAGATATCAATGTATATATTGAACCCCTTATCAACAAGTTGATGGTGTTATGGAATGGGGTTACTATGTATGAGATCTCTAGACCAACATGACAAAGACAATTTTAATTTCATGCAATGCTTGTATGGACAATACACAATGCCCCAGGGCTAACACATTTTTATGGTATGTTCTCTTCTTAACACCTCTTTTTTGGTATGTCAAAGTTAACACATTTACTCTAATTATACATGATCTTGCAGGTCTTCAGACAAAGGAAAAATTTGCATGTCCAATTTGTGGTCCAAAGATGAAATCTTGTCATTCAAAAAGTTTAAGAAAGTAGGTGTTCGATGAGAATAGACACTTTGTGCATAGAAATCATAAGTACCAAATTACCAAAACACATCTTTTCAATGGGAAAGAAGAGACTACATCAAAGTCATAGAGAATGACACCTCTCCTATGGAAGTTGGCATACAATAAAATAAATTGTCAAGGTAATGTCATTCAATCTGATGGTTTTTGTTTCAAATTTATATTTTGATATTGTGTTTTGTTCATTGATGATGTAATTGATGCATGTGAAGGTTGTCAAGGCATCAATGACCAAATTCCAAAAGCACTAAAAATTTATCCTATGCAATTTACTAGGTTTTTGTACTATGAGCAACTCCCAATTGTCCATTTGTTTGATCCTATGCATATTGGAAAGAATGTAATAGAGACATTATGGAAAATCTTGGATGGAAGGCATGAAAAAGATAAAATTATCAAAGCTTGTAATGATATTGAAGAATCCAACCATGCAATGAAAAATGGCATTTGATCAAATAACAATGGAGACTAGATTGATACAATTATCCTTAGTTGGTTATTGTCAAAGCAGTGGAGCAATGCTATAAAAGAAGCCATAAAAAAGTATAATTTCCCATAGGATTTGCTACGAACATAAACAATCTCACATCAAAGAAAAGTGAATTTGGGCTAGGGTTAAAAACACATGATTGGTATACATTTATTAAGGTAATTCATGTTATTTTGTATTCACTATATGTTATATACTGCATGTAGTTTTAATTGCATTCTTCTATAAAATATTGACAATATCATTTTACAAATATTATAGTACGTTCTACCTCTATCTATCCCACACCACTTCGCCAACAATGTCAAATAGGTTATATATGAGCTTGGAAAATACATCAAGTGGTTGTCATCTAAAGAAATTAATAAAGAAGATATAAAATAGTGGAAGAGAAAAAATCCTCTTTTGATGTGTGAAATTAAAAAGTGTCTACCTCCAAGTTTTTTCAATGCACAAGAACACTACCTCATACATCAAGTTGAGGAGATTGAATTCTGTGGACTTGTACCAACTAGGTCAATGTGGATGGTTGAGAGACACTTGAAATTTTTGAAAGGCTTGGTTCAACAAAGAGCACATCCTAAGGGTTCTATGGTGGAGGGACATATGGTATACCAAACCATGGTGTACATTCGTGAATATCTTCTTAAGTTTGCAGCAAAGATCCATGTAAATTATATTTGGGATCCCAACTCAATTAAAAAATTTGAAGGGGAGTACTTGATGGGCAAAGGTAGATCAAGGAAAGTCAGAGGTAAATCTAAGATGTTATTGTAGTTAATTAATTCTTATAAATCTTCAATATAAGTTATTTATAATTGGTGTATTTTTTTGTAATAGGTGGTCGAGAGTGGGATGCAATATATTTGTATATTGCAAAAAATCTTGATTCGATGATGGAATGGATTGAATGATGTCAACAAAATGGTTGCTCATTAACATGGGAAGGTGTTGCTTCATTGGTCACAGAAGCTCATCATAATGGAGATTCCAATGTTATATCGATGGTAGTTGATCTAGTAAAGGGTATAGGAGGTGGAGAGGTATGTAGAAATTTATTAATGATCAAAACTTGACATATGTTTCGTATCAACTCACAATGCAAATAATTCACACACACTTCAAAAATTGCAGGTCAAGCACCACAAAGCTATGTACTATCATGGCCACAAATTTCACATAAAAAAGTTGGACGACACAAAGAAAACTTGCGATTCAGGGATAACTATAGTTTTCAAGGTCACTAATATATCATCTAGAAATGACATACATCCTCAACAATCTCAAAATCAATACTATGGAATCTTGGATTATATAATTGAGTATGAATTTAACACCTTCAAAGTAGTTCTATTCATCATCAAATGGTATAGGTTAAGACTAAATAAAAATGATCCAAATAGAAGAATTATTCAGCATGATAATGGATTTACAATGATTAATAAAAAGTCATTTGAGCCAGTTGGAGATGAGCCCTATGTTCTTCCAAGCCAATGAGAGCAAGTGTTTTAGTTAGAGGTTCCACATAAACAAGGTTGGTCATTTGTTCTTAGACATGATCGAAGAGGAAGGTCGATAAAGTATAATGTTATGGAAGAAGAAGATATTGAAGATGATGAAGAAGTGGATGATGAAGAT
This sequence comes from Cupressus sempervirens, assembly GCA_028749045.1. Lineage (NCBI taxonomy): Eukaryota > Viridiplantae > Streptophyta > Pinopsida > Cupressales > Cupressaceae > Cupressus > Cupressus sempervirens. The sequence goes on along the minus strand of CM053790.1, from coordinate 737,003,682 downwards.
CAAGATGATGGTGATGACAATGATGGTTATGACAATAATGGTGATGATGATGATGAAGGCAATGATGATGATGATGGTGATGGTGATGATGGTGATGATGATGGTGATGATGGAGATGATGATGATGATGATGATGACGATGAAGAAGAAGAAGAAGAAGAAGATAATTAATAACTACAAATGGCATCACCCCTTCTGTTGATGATCTTACATTCCATATATAAGGTAAATTTGTTCATGTTTATGATGTTAAATATTGTTCATGTTGTCTTCTAAGTTATTTGTAGCATACACGTATCATGTAATTTTTAGCTAACTTAAGATAAATGATTAACATATGCAAGAAATTTGATTACATATTTATTGTGTTCATTTCTAATGATTACAACATATGTTATTTATAATTACCAATGTTTATGTTGTATCTGATTATCACCCTTTTTGTAAATAGTCAATTGACCACAGGTACATCGTCACCCCTTCTGTTGATGATCTTGCATTCCATATATAAGGGAAATTTTTTCATGTTTACAATGTTGCCTATTGTTCATGTTGTCTTCTAAGTTATTTGTAGCAAACATGTATCATGTAATTTTTAGCTAACTTAAGGTAAATGATTAACCTATGTAGGAAATTTGATAACATATTTATTATGTTCATTTCTAATGATTACAACATATGTTATTTATAATTACCAATGTTTATATTATGTCTAATTATCACCCTTTTTGCAAATAGTCAATTGACTATGGTACATCATCACCCCTTCTGTTGATGATCTTGCATTCCATATATAAGGTAAATTTGTTCATTTTTACATGTACCATGTAATTTTTAGCTAACTTAAGATAAATGATTAACATGTGTAGGAAATTTGACCCTTTTGGCATGGATCATGCATCGTGACATGGATTAGTAGGTATAAGTCAATAAATAGACATAGTTTTCTTATATTCTTCTTGTTTATCATTGAGCATGTATGTTATAAATAAACATATTATATAATCATATAATGTATATATAGACAAAGAAGGTCCATATAGAAATATAATTGTATAATCACTTTCAACTTACTACATTTTATATTTGTCACTTTCACTTTCCATTTGATGGATTTCAGGACCCACCAAATATGTACTTGTCAGATCTATCTACATCAAATGAGGGAAATGAGGAAATGGTAGATGAAAGTTGTACATGTAGTATGGCTAAAACAAGGAGATTAACTAGAGGTCAAAAGATTAGAAAAAAATTTGATAAACGCATGCAATTTTTTCTTGCTAATGGAGTGTCATGTTCTTATGATGATGAGACCAGAGGTGACATTAGGGTGCCCTTTTAGTACACACACATTGAGAAAGAATGGGTACACAATGAGCTTCCTCCAATTAATATAGATTTTTGTGTTAATGAGAGGATATATCGCATTGCACCATCCTCATTACATGGTTTGGGCCTATTTTCCATGGATGGGATAAAGGTATGTTACAACAAAGTTGTCGAATTGTTCAAGTATGTCAGTCCATGTTACAATTACAATGATTGGATGCAGATTGTTCGATATAAAAAAATTATGCATAGGTATGCACTATTAGCTAATTATATAAAACAAAAAGAAAATGATCAAAGTAAAATATTTTCTATGTACATTAATGGGAGACCAAAAACAATAGGTAATATTGTAGGTTTTATAAATAGTACGTGACCTTCCTCAACTAGTAAACAACCCAATTGCATATTTGATGTGCATGAGGGGAATGAAATTTGTGTTTGTGCAATAAAATCAATAAGTGTAGGGGAAGAACTACTAATAGATTACCATTTAAATCAAATAGATACAAACAAAGTTACTATCATGAGGGTTGTAAGTATTATATACCATTCTGTTAATAAGTTTTTTTTTGCTCTCTATTGCTTTCAATTAGCTAATTTTTTTATGCTTAATCTTTGTGACAAGACGATATGCACCTAATAGATGATAGAGGCCACTAGGATGCTACTCACAACCCTTCATCAGTGAGGGTAAACCTTATTGAAATTGTACAAATTAAATTTTTGAAAAATGTTATATTATTACGTTATTTTATTTATAGTTTTTGAGTTTTTATGATTGTTTTACTGATATTCCTCTCACATTTAAATGTTCAGGATAAGGGTAAAGAAGTTTTTTAAAAAAATTAATTTAGAAATAATAAAAAAATTTGATGAGGCAAATATGGAATCCGAGGAGATGATGAAGAGTCTATTAGATTTGAGAGCACAAGCTTGTCATTATGAAGTAAGCAATAATGAATCTTTACTTATAACAAAAGTTTAATAAAGATTTATATTTTATAATCTTTTATGTTGTGAAGTAAAATATGTAATATGTGCAAAAATACTTTATTGATGAAATTTGTTTAAAGAGTTGTAAGAAAATTTAACTACTGAACTCTTGTTATACAGGATTTTTTGGCAACTGATCTACAACCTAGTCAATAATAACATGGTGAGGCTAGTAGTAGTAGAGCTCCAATTGCCACTAGTAAAATAATCTTTTAGTTTACAAGTTAGAAGGAATTTTTTATTTTGAACATTCAAAAATTCTTAACTTAACTCTTACTTTTATTATTTATGAATGTCTTTGCTAACAATGTATTTTTCAGGTCATCCAATGCAAGAGAATCCTATGAGGTTGATGGTCACTTGTATGAGATTGCCGACTACAATGTCGGCAACATGGGGACATCCAGCTAGTAAATCCTTTTTTTGCTATATTTTGTTTTTGTTTAATTATGAGTTGATAATTTGTCCTTTAATTTTGCGTGCATCACATAGTGTTTTTTTTTTGTGGTAGGAGATACATCATCTAGTACACCACCAGATGTGAATCATAGTGCATGTATTGGTGATAATTCACTATCATTTCTTGGAGCTACCCATGTTTCTAGCACGAGAGCTTTGTAGACATCATTTTTGATTGATTATGATGAATCAATGCCTTTGAAATGTCCTAAGATTCTAGGTACTTTAAATAATTATTTTTAATATTTTAATAAGGATTTTCTTGCAAGATGTAAACATGATAGGAAGTGGCAAATGCAAGGGCTTTTGATGTGGAGTGATGCCTCATGACCTTCTTTAATATGTCATATTGTGCAAGTTGTCTAATTATTCTGGAATTCCTTTTTATTAGGGGTTTGTTAGGATCCTCTGAATTATCAATGACCTTTTGTCTATACTAGTAATTCTCTAGTTTAGTAATTAAATTTGAGCTTTGAAGTATTTGATTCAGTACCTATGGTGGTTTTAATTTGGATTTCTCAAATGGTAATATTGTAGGTACTTCTTTTTTGGTCAATTTTGGTCAAGTTGACCCTCCAACCCTAAAATAGATCACTAAAAAGATGAAATGTATCTCATTTTATGTATTTGTTATTCACTATGAAAATTATTCTTCACATGATACATTTTAATGGTTCTTACTATTAACTATCCCATGACATTTTTTGCAAGAAATGATACATTTTATAGGAGGCTTTATGATATCATGTTGTGAAGATTCGAGCCCACCATACGTACAAGTTGGAACATCATAACTGAACTAATTTTATCCCATTATTTTTTTTCATATCATTAATTGATGCAACATTTTTCCTTTCATTTGGTTATTTTCTTATACTAGCTATATCAACAATTTTGTGTTTTTTCTTAAAAGGTGAAACTTCCAAGATAAAAATTTAAAAGATGAGCTCATCAAAGATATAGAGCATCAGTTTGATAGTAATATTTTTTATCATATTAAATTGTTACAAAAAGTTTGCAAACATCTTAAGGTTGTGAGAGACTCATATGGAAAGAGTCTCGTCCTAAACCTAAAGTATGAGCGTCCTCCCTTTGTTTTAGTGAGAGAGTGGAATGAGTTCATTTCGGATGCAAAGGAGAAAGGGGAAGGTCAAAAATAAAGTACACCAAAAAATCCAAAAAGGTATGAAATAGTATTAGCTACTAGTACATTAATGTAATAATGCACTAATTAGTAATAATCTTTATATCTATATCTCTAACATATTTCAAACTTTTCATAGGTTGCAGGACACATCAAAGACAAAAAAGGCTAGGCTGCAAAAGGTTGGGTAGCACAAACTTGGCTCTGGGGGATATTTTAAAATCAAAGCACGAGTTTTAAGTAGCAATAAATGAATTGTAGAGAAAAAATATTTATAAAATGAAAATAATTTTGTTAATTAATAAAAAATGCAAATAAAATTCAGGGTGCTGATTTTAATTTGGAGACCACAGAAGAACACAAAAGAATTCCCTTCAAGCAAGGCTATGTAGCCATGGCTGAACACCTACAAAAAGCTTCCATTGCCCCAACCGAATAGTCTCTTGCATCATGTTCATAGGTAAATATACCAAAAAAAAATATTAGAAATTGGATACTTGAGCAACAATCTATTTGATAATAATGTGCATGACATTGCAATGCAACCTGTTAATTGTGACATAGATCATATGCAGCATCATGAAGCCCCTGATGTGCATCATACTATCGATGGAGGTGCTCATTTTCTATTTAAAACTAATTATATAATTATTAATACAATTTAACATCTTTAATTGAACTTGGTGTAACCTTTTTGTGTTGAGGATATAGAATCATGTCGTGCTAAATGAGTGTTGAATGATATTCAAATTGATTAGTAGTTAGATCATATCGCACATTCAAGTAAAGAAAATCTATTTTTTGTTCTTTTAAATTATTTTTTTGATTTATAGTTCTTTTACTTACATAAAAACTAGTAATTCACTAATATAAAATGGTGTGAATTTAACTCATGAAGTACTTGTTATTGCAATGGACCCCCCTTTGATGCAGTGGCCTCATGATGTTCCTAAACAGATGAGGAGAAGACATGCGTTAAAACTAGTAGAGGAGAGGAATGATGAGGACATTGATATTCCTCTTAGAAATTTTATGAAAAAAGAAGAAGAAGAAAGCCAAAGAGAAATGATTATTCATGAATGACTTACTCTTGAATATTGTTAATGAATATTATTCATTAATGTTGGGTGTTAATGAATATTGTGTTAATGAATTATTCATGAATGTTGTTTATTAATGAATTTTATGTGTTAATGAATGTTATCATGTGATTATAATGATTGAATGTTATATTTCAAAAATGGATGAATGAATGAATGTTATTAAATGTTAATGGGGAATTTAGAGTGATGTTAGGGGGGCAAGGAGGGGCCAAATGAACTTCCACCTTCACATAGTTGGCCTCGTTTAGTAGAGAATATTTAACTATTCTCAAAACCAAGTGAAGCTCAAACTTTAAAGATAAGATTATAGTTAATAGTGACAACCAGTTAGCAAGTTGAAATGAATTTCTTCATTATAGGTACCTTTTTAATTTTTAAAACACGATGTCATGTTTTAATATTGTGTAGTTTTTTTCTTAAGTTAAAGTATTCTTTTACTATAACAACATAATTTATGACTATTTTCGTAACTATTCCAACATCACTTTATGAAAAAATACTATTTTGGCAAAGATGACAATAAGTGGTGCTACCTATTCCTTGGGAGATTGGATTGCATAGATCTATATCTCAAAATCATTTGCATGTGGTAGAAATGCCTTCTTAAAACCATTTAATTCTACATTTAAAAACATTGATGATAATATTTCTTGTTTTCATTTATATTTTTGTCTATAGTCATAGGTATGTGCAGGATCATGGTCAACCAAACTATGCTCTTGAATGGCAATAAAAAAATAGAAAATCAAGGTTATGTCAACTTGACATGCAATTTCCTACTTGTTATTAAGTTTATATCAAAAAGTTGAGAGAAAATAATCACTATAAAATTGGATCTAATTTCTAAAATACTAGGACTTATCTCAAAAAAAATTTGATTGGTCAAAATTTTGAATTTTAATGCAATATTACAAAAAATTTAGAACAAAAATAAGAAGTAGACGTATGTCTAACCGTCTTAATCAAAATCAACTGATAATATTTTTTAATAGTATTCTAGATATAAGTAGTAGACTCTTGCTTGGATGTGACACATATTTTTGGGTATTTATATTCTAAATAAATAATAATTAATTAATTTTTGACTTTATTATTTTTGGAATAAAAAAACTCTCATGTCTAACCACCTTAACTAATTCAAAACTCTGCAAAATTCAATTTTTCATTTTTTACCTTATAGTAGAAGAAATGTAGAATGTGACGCATCTTTTGGATTTAAAAAATGTTGTACCATTTGAAAGTTATAGTTGTTTTTCAAGTAGTGTGTCAGTCAGCACTTTATATGTAACTCCATTAGAAAATAAATAATAATTACTTACTCAACTCATAATTTGACAAAGCTTACATTTATGGAAATATAAGAACATTCTTAAGAAACCCTTTTCATTTCATCAAATTTTGGTGAAAAAAAGTCGTCAGCTACATGTTTGGAATAAAAATCACATAAAAACAGGCCAAAAGTACATTTTTAAGATGTTTTTGAAGTTGGCCATATAGGTTTTGTATTAAAAGATATAATAGACCTTATAAAGATATTAGTTGTTTTCATTTAGTATCAGGTAGGGTGGGAAAAAAGTTGGAATAGATTTTGAAATGGTTTGAGATATTTTAGAACTACAAATTTTTTAGATTGCCACTTTTTAGCCCACCATGATCCTGCACATACCCTCATTATTAAAGTTGCAACCTTAGTCAGCTTTTATAGGCTATGAAGAACATAGTTGAATACTACAATAATTTTGTGGTTAAGCATTTGTGTTTTCCCTACTAATAGTCTAATTTATTTACAGTTTGGAAGGGTACGATTAGTGCACAATCTACAATTTTATACTCATTCATATATTTATTTCATAATCAATTCTATCATTGAGTTTTCTTGAACTAATTTTTAATAATATCTTTAATCTGGGGACCTCTAATATCAATTTCAATGGAAGAAAGAAGTTCAATACAAGAACACATCAGAAAGTCAAATCTATGAGTGTTGAAGATTTCTCCAATGTATTTAACTATATTACCTATTGTACTCTTTATATTTAACTACATATGTTGTTCTCTAATAACCACTCATCTCGTTATATGGCAGCCTGAGAAAGAGAATAGAGAGAACAAATCATTTGGTTCGATGTGCATAGATGATAATATTATAAGGATAAAAATGTTGTTCTTGGAAATTAAGAGAAGATATTCATCTCTTTTAGCTTATGATACAAGTTGGTCTTTAAATATTCTTTTATATTGTTTGATGATATTTTTATAATGATCATGTAAATATAAGAGACATTTGTTTGTTGGTGTAGAGCTCGATGCTTATCCTATCAATTTGATTCTTGGCCTCTCGATGGTAAATCATTTGGAGATAAAAGACATTTCAAACATGAGATAAAAGAGGTTCTAGATGATGTCTATGGGTAATTGCGGGATATTTTTTCTAACTAATTGTACTACATTTTATGAATTGATTTGCATATTGTTTGAAATAAATGTTCTTCCTAGGCAGATTTTGGATAGATAATGAAATGGGTGAAGGAATGCCATCAGCATCAGACATAATAACCATTTCTAATAGTTAAGTCTTAATTTCACTTAATTCTTATTTCTAGTATATTTTATTCTATTTTTGAAGTTGTTGAGAATTTTCTTTTATTTGTATAGAATTAGGTTATTTTGTTAATGTCAATTAGATTACTTCTTATTTATTTTCTTATTTTATATACATAATATGAAATATGTTCAATTTAGAATAAATATCTTTTATAAAATTGAACAATAACTTTAAAGAGTTATACATTGTGTTATGAATTGATATTTAAGATTGAGTGTTTTGATTGTGAAGGAGAAAGAGAAAGGTAAACATTATGTATAGATTCATACTCAGTGTCTAGATTCTTAGATAAGAATATTGTAAATATTATGTGTGGATTCATACACAATGTCTAGATTCATAATATTCTGGACATCCTAAAACCTTCTTATCTTAACCATGAATTCTCTAGGAAGGTGGTGTAGTGCAGGGTCCTTGTGGAATGCCTCATGATGACCTTGAGTGTACAAAGCTATATCACTAAGCTTGGATACATGTACTAGTCCACCCAGGAGAGCTCCAAAATCAACAAAAGTGCCAAATGACTATATTCTTCTCACTATCCCTATAAAAGTTGTACCATGAACTAAATCTTCATTTGTCACTCTTGGATTCACATTCCTACTAATATTTCTAGTGGGTACTAACTATCCTAAATTGGAAGGATCTTTGACAGCAAGTGATTCAATTTTTGATAATGAGCCAGACATATATGAATTATTGCCTTTCGATGCCTTATCTAAATCTCCACTTTGTCTAGGAGCATCAATATTTGGCTCCTCAAGTGTCACTTCATTCCCAACTGATACTAAAATTCTATGTAATAGTGAACCATGTCTTCTGTTGGAATATATCTCTTTCTGATAAAAAGTGAAATTATTTGCAAATGATCTGAAAGGTAGTGACTTATTTGCTATTGCAGAATCTATAGAATTTTAGGAAGATAATGTTCTTTTTGAATACTTCCTAGTCCTTGTGCTTACAACCCTTCCTGGCATGTACTAGATAGACCCAATAGGACAAATAATTATAGATACCATGATTATGTGACTCCTTAAAGTAACTAAGGTCTAGCTTGGAACCTATAGAGACTTCACCTCTGAGACCATGCATGTCTAAATGATTGGTAAAATAGTAAATATATACAAACCTTGGGAATGGAAAAATAGTAAAATAGTAAATAGCTTGGAACCTATAGAGATTTCACCCCTAAGACCATGCCTATGCAAATGATTGTAAAATAGTAAAAATATAGACATTGACATACATGTTGGAATTTTGACATTTGAATATATTTATATATTTTTTACATAGAAATGGTCCTTTACTATAGGAAAGTAGATTATTTTATAGATATAATAATTTTTATAGAAGAGGCTTCAAATTTCATATTAAGTTCTTTTAATCTTACAGTCAGTATATATTATTTCAATTAATGACTTGAAATAATTTGCTTAGGGATGAGGATTCTGATGATAAATTTCAAAATTTTGTGCTTTAGGAGATGCATATTGGTCATGACACTGAATTCAAGATCATTAAATTAACATTATCATCTTAATTAAATCTAAAATCGACATAGATTCCAAATCTAGTGTAATGCCCATATCTCAAGAATTTCTTTTGAATTCATATCCCTACACTTTGCCAAAGATCTAGAGCAATTACTAAAGATGAAAACAAAACCATAAAATTCTAACATAGTTAATTTCAATTGCAACTAAATGTACCATAGTCTTAAAAAATTCATGACAACTAGTGGCCCTAATGATAATGTACCATTCTTCATGCTTCACCTATTTAAAATGACTTGATATAATTTTGTGAAAATTTGGGTAAAGTTGAGTGTCGATGTGAGAATTACTCCAATGTGCTAGAAATAGACATTTTGAACAAAAATATCAGACCTATATCTGGCTGACGTGAAGGCACAGGCCCTAGTTTAATTAACTCCACTTTTCGTACAAGCCATCATCCAAGAGGCAATATGTGATTATGTAATAATTTAGATTTTGATTGTTGCAGGAGAAATGATCTTCAAAGTATAGGCATGGATTTTGTTTGGATGGTAATAATATTCTATATCTTGGGCTGATATTTGGGACTCCAAATTCCTTTCTCTAGTTATTGTTTATCAAAGCAAGGTATTTTGATTTGTGTTACATGTGGATATCTAGCTGTTTGCTTCTCGCAAAAAGTTTTTAGGGTATTCATCTTCAATAACAGATGTAATCCTAGCCATCTAGAATCAATAACCATAATTAGTGTGACATGGAAATTTAAGGAACATATTGGAAGCTCAAATGTAGGGACAAATTTATGTGTGTCCCAAATCGAGAATTTTTTCCATGGTAGGATTCTAGGTTAAAGAAAATGTGATGTAAATGGGACACCAAGAGCCAAAGCATACAAGACAAAAAGTTTGATCCAAAAAAATATTTTAAATTTTTAGCCATGTAATTCTAGTTTTTTAGTTCACATCCATTTCTTAAAGGAATGTATCATTTCTAATATTTTTTCTTCAAAAAAAATTTTCCTTGGTAATGATCAACCAAGAGACCTAAAAGTCAAATAAGTTAAAATCATAATTGAAAAAATGGATGCAAGGGTGAGAATTTTCATTCAGAAATTCTAAGACACTGTCAAGATGACATTTTTCATTCATTTTATCATTTCTGTGCTAAATACCTTAACTTTAGGAGGTTGTGGAGTAAGAGTTATTTTGCTAGATTAGGTAGGTCAAATTCTTTGTAGGAGTATGATTTTCTGCAAAAAATGACAAAAGGAGAAGGATCTGAGTAATGGACATAATGATACTATCTTGTTTGCAATTTCTAACAATTATCTAAAGACCATGGGGTGGTTGCAATGGAAAAACCAACTTTTCTCACATCAAATGATCTTTAGATGTAAGATCACCACATGGATACTCGATTCCAATAAATTCGAGTAGTGTTTTTTCGCTAAGAATTGCTATTGTTAAGATATATTTTTGGTAAATTTTTCATAGTGATTTTGGTATGTTCATTTTTTGAGGGATGGGGAAGGATGTAACTTATATTAATTATCCTAGAGATAAATGATTCATCTTTTAAATGATGTGAGAATAATGATTACAAGGATCAACCTTAGAAAGGGAAGAAATTACCCAGTCCAGCCCCTCTATGAATAAAGAAAGCCAAATCTTGTCTAAAATGGTGCAAGCCTGTTTATATGGAGTAGGAAGGTGAATTTTTGAGAATATCTTTATAACTTGTTAAAATGGAACTAATAATGTCAACCAAATTGTAAGCTAGTTAATTTTTTGTTGTTTATTTTGTGTACTTCTATTTCTAGAACCCTAAAAACTACTTGATCTCTTGGAAGATTGTAGGTAACTCAGGAAACTAAAGGGATTTATCTTCTTCTAGCTTTTTTAGTGTCTTGGGAAAATCAATTTAGGCTTTAATTTGACCAAAATACTAATATTTTGAGGGTACATTTAATCATTCTTGATTCTTTTGAATGAGATGGCAGCTAGTTTATGATCCTTCATTTTGTAGACAACTAGCATGTGTCCAATGATATGCTACAAGTTTCAATCATCTATTCCATTTCTGTCTCATTTAGATGTAAGAAGAAGATAAATTGTGGAAGGTGAAATGATTACTAAGCTTCATGCACCTAGACATGTTATCATGTTTATATACATTTTATTCTTAATGTTATAATCCACTTAGATTTGTTGCAGAAAACAAAAAAAAATTTAATGTAATGTGGAGTACAAGAATATATGTCTATGTTATGACATCAAGGCAGAGCTGAATGAACATTGAAAACATAAATTGAATAGTGGGGATAAGGGCTCAAAAAGGAGGCAATAAGATATACTTTTGGCTAATCCAGTGAGCTTGTCTCAGTACTGCTATGTTGTCTCTAAGTTGAAATTACTAAAAAAGTGATTAGGTGGAATGTCCTTGTCTAATATGATAAATTCCAAATCTTGCTTGTCAATGTTCTCTATTCTCAAACCTCTTTTTTGTATGTAGTGAAGCCCTACAAAGGAAATGCCCTATTGTTCTTTAGTCGATACCTAGATGCTACAACTAATGATACCAGTCTACATGGTAGTTGCCCTATTATATGTCGATGAAAACCAACATTTTGTTCAATATATATTTGTATAATAGTCATCAAATTTAGCTTTATACCCAAAGATTGCATTAGTTTGAAAGATTCTAAAGCCTTTTTATAAATGTGTAAACTGAATATTAATGTTATGTAGTCCTTATATAGGTATGTGTATATGTTCAGATTTAAGACAACGAGCTTTGTATTTTCTAAAAATTACCATGTTAAAAATAACGAAGAAAGAGATTCAATTTTACAAATTTTAATGTATAGTTTTAATTAATACTCCAAATTTAACATGTATATTTTACAAATATAACATATTTGACTAATTCTCAAGCATTTGGACTAAAATTATATTCTCACTTATCCAACTTATAGTTTTAGTTTATATGAAAGTACTTTTTGATTTCAGAGATTGTATAAATTATTAGTGTTGGAGCTCTATTTCTCATGATAGATTTTAAGTTTTTCATCTCTTCATGTATAAATATTTTAGGCTCTAAAGAAATTTTTGGATGGAGATGCCATATTAATGTTAGATCCAAAAATAAATAGAAAGCCTGTTGCAAACTTGGTGATATAGAAAGTGCTATTAAGGAGTGGTTAAAAGGCTTGGCAGTGATTTGGTTTTGATCAATTAGGTATGCTTCTTGTGTCTAGAATTTGTCTACTAAGAATTTAGCTCTTGTTTATGGCCTATTATTATTATGAGCTTTATAATTTTATATAGTTAATTTCTCTATTAAAAAATGCTATTACATTTTGGTTTTCTTTGTGTTGTACATATTCGAAATTAAACCCATTTATTTCTTATTATAGGGCCACATCAGCCTTATGTTCAAAAAAAGAAGAGGAAGCCTCATGTTATAAGATTAGAATGACAAGAACCATAGGAGAATGTCAAAGATAGTCACCATGTTCCTCTTACCAATAGGCACATCATGACTATCTTTGTCTAATAGGCACATCTTGGCTGTCTTTGGCATTCTTCAATCAAGAATTCTCTTTTAGTTGAGCTTGCAAGGGAGATTAGCTATCAAAGATGCTTTGTTATCACCTTCAGAATCAATAGGAAAGTGGGGTGTGGAACCTCCTCCAGATAATGGTACCATTGGATCAAATCCAACATTAAGCAATCAAGGTTTAGAACCAACTCCAAGGTAGTTGATCATATTAGAACATGGCAAATGGTGCCTTGTACTACCTTTTTATGTTTATCACTTACCTATCTGTAACTCCACAATAGATATTGATAGTCTCTTTCCCTCACCATGCAGCTGAACTATGAGTGCCTTTTTTGTTCTTGACAAATCGTAAGCTTTCAACTTTTGTGAAACCATTATGGATGCAAATGAGCTACAACTGGTGAGGTGTCAATTTTAAGGAAACTTTTGTTTATATAATGTACAGTTCAATTGCTAGAAATATGTCATCTAGAGGTGTTAATTGATAGATTGTTAACTTTTCATGTCATTTTCTACTTTGGTTGGGTAATTCTCCTTGCATTTGTAAATCTTGCTGCAGTCTTTAGCCTAATGATAGTTTGGTATTACATCATCTAGGGCGATAACATAGTTGAATTAAAACTTTGCATTAAAGAAAACATCAAAGGATAATATTTGAATTGTGGATATTTTTAAATTATGTTGGTTTTTGACATAGTTATAGTTATAGTTATATATGCACTCTTATGATGATGTGATTAGGACTGTAAGTTTTTCTATTTGAAGTGAAATTATTGGCTTTCATTCTTGATAAATAATTATTTCCTAATTTTATTTTTCCTTGTAGTCTTCACAAGCAATGGTGTCTCAAGAACCATAATTTAGACAGGCTATGCCAACTATTTCAAAGGCTTTGCTCTCATAGGAGCCTTTTAATCTGCAAAAAATTTGAGTTGTAAAGCATAATTGCTTAGTGGAGACTCATGATATCATGCACATTTCTTCCTCCTTCCCATTTTTTTGTATTAAATAAATCATGTGATGAAAAAAAAAATGGTGTGGAGCAAGAAATGTGCATGATAACCTGACTCTCATACACCGAGAAATTATGCTTTAGAATTAAATTTTGTGTAGTTTAGAAGGCTTGTATGAGAGTAAAGCTTTTACAATAATTGGCACATCTCATCTAAATTTCTACCTAGCATTGGTTGAAATTTTGATGCTCGTCTTCCCATTGATGTTGAATGTATCACACTAGTGTAGAAAATTAAGGGGTGTTGGTCGTAATTTCAATGCAAAATTGGCCATTTGGGCTTCGCAAGTGAAGGGGTTTACATCAAAATTTTGACTAGTGATGCCTGCAAATCAAAAAATAATAATTTAGGTTGGACTAAGGAAATAAATGAAATTCACGTCAGTAACTCCACCTTTATGAAATCAAAATTTTGATGCAAAATGCCTGCATTGAAAAACTAACTAAAAAATATTGACAACAAGTTTTTTTGCTAATTTGACCAACTCTGGTTGTAATTTCTACCTTTTCACATTAAAATTTAAGCCTAAATTTACTAGTGATTTGGTTTCTCTACTTCCTTAGTCTTCTTTGTAGTAGCTCTTGCATTTGGCATGGTAGTAGGGAATACAAGCTTGTGTTGTTTAGGTTTTACAACTTTATTTTTCTTGCTAAATGTTGGAGCTTTGGATTTCCTCTTCTTCTTCTTAGTTGCAATAGGTGCATCATTTTCTTCTTCTCCCTCAACACCTTCTTCAATTTCTACCTCTTCTTTACCTAGCTCTTTAGCTTGACCTTGAGTTATGGCTAGTTGTGCTTAGGAAGGTACATCTTCACAAAATTTATCCTTGAGTTTCTTTATGATTGTGTTCTTCTACCTCATTATAGAGGTTGTCTTGAAATCCATAGTAATTTAAGATTTAGCCACATCATACTTCCAAAAGATTGTAGCCTTCTTATGTACTTCTTCTACCAGCAATGTTGTAATTATTGTAGAGGCCTCATCCACATTAATTTCATAGTCTAGAGGTCTTAGCCACCTCATTCTTGGAACTACAACTTGAACTTATGTCAAATTAGTGTCAACTAAAAATTAAACATCGTTGTAATGTTTCTCAACTCATAAAATTGGTATCCTTAGTCTTTTCTCCATTGATTGCCTAAAATCTTTAAAGTAGCTTGTCATGACAGACTCAAAGTTTTCTCCAAGCTATTGAATAATTCACCTATTTTCACTGCAATAGATCTATTTGTTTTCCATGCAACTTTACGAAAAGTAGGAAATGTATTATGCACATAGAAAAATATACATACAAGTATTAAACCAAATGTAAGTCATGCACTTTTCATTTTCCTTATTGCTCCCAAATTTTCTAATAAATATTGCAACTACAACTTAGTAAGGTCATAAGAATGATCCTTCTCAAATATCTTGTATTATAGATCAACAAAAATACAAGGTACACTATTCAACCTTATTGCTTGCAAGAATATATGTTTAGTTATACTCACTACAAAAGCGATTAGGGGATCTAAGATGGTGTCAATTGGCATCCCTCTTTTATTCCATATTTCCCCTATGTTTTTGTCAATGACTCCTTTTCCATCATTTCTCATGGTTTTTTATCTATCTAGGGTTGGATACCATGCTACCCTCTACAATATTTTGTTGGTAATCTTAATACGTCCATTTTCAACCATACAAAATTGTCATAAATTCTACTTAGCACAATCTTAATCCACTTTATTCTAAAGACATGTGAGAAATCTAGGGCATGAGTTAACCCTTTTCCTTTCTACAATATAATATTTTTTCTTTAATTTCACATTTTTACACAATTTTCTATATAGGTTATTGATCTCCATCTCACATATACTACCCACCTTACATGTATAATAACTTCTTATATCCTAAACCATGAAAACTTGTGGTAGTATCATCGATAGCACACCAAACAAATCTTGATTATAAGTAATGTTAGGAATAGCTTTAAAGTTTGGTGGTTTAAACTCATTATTGATTAATTGGACATTTAAAGCCTCGTTTCCCTCTTTTTCCTTAGAAACAAAAGAACTAGATGCCATACTAATTAACTAGGGTTTGCAAAACTCAAAACAATGTATCTTAGTGCATAATATATACCTTTGCATATTTGTTGGGTGGTGTTGAACAATGGTTTCATTTAGTCTAAAAATTCTTAGAATGACCTCTTCAATTCAAATTTATCTCTTTATGCTCTTCTTCAAATTTGAATGGCATTAAATGAGTTAAAATATCTCAAATAATCCTTCAAACTTCAGAATAAATGCTTAGTTCTTACACAACTGTAAGCTTGGCTTGAATAGATATTCCAACTCACTCAACTTCCATGTGATTTCCTTCATGCTCAACAATCACTATGAGCTCAGCTAGCACTATCACCTATGATACCTCAGAAAAAACTAGATTTTACTCAGCAGCTATAGTGAAATTTTTCATGCTTGCCACCAGCATGAAAACCATAAAAACATAAAGATTTCTTGGAGGTTTTAATCAACATTTTGCATCTTTCGTCATGCATATATAATCTTAACAAAACTAAATTATTAGAACTAATGTGAGGTATATCATTTAAAATATTAATCCCAACATACCTCTAGATTGCTTAATTGGAGTTGGTGTGATCACCTGATCTATTGGGTGAAGTGATCCCATCTAAACTTGAAGGACGGCAATCATCCTTCATCTTCCATGTTTTGTTCATGTGTAGTTTGACTTCTTCAACATCAACCTTTCATTTTCCTTTGTTGAACTCACAACTTTGTGCCTTTGACCTTGTTGGGCAATGTTTTCTTATGTGACAAGTTTTTAAGCAAATAAAACATGTGGTTTGACTTAACCATCTACTATAATCACTTCTAAAATGTGTTCTTATACAATTCTTAGTAATATGTCCATACCTAGTATTGTAATCCCAATTTTAAGAGTTATCATTTTGTTTTATCTTTATCTTCTTGTTTGATGACCATTTGGGCTTAGATCTACATCTGAGTTCTCTATGTGCAAACTTCTAACAGTTATAGCAGTATCACTCAAATCTTTGTGTACTCATGATCTTGGTTCTACATTAATTTTCCTAATGTCCTTGTTTCTTACAATTGTGGCAATGATTCATGAAGTTTTTCTTAGGATTCTAATTTGTATTCTTACTTCTAAAAACATTTCTTATATGTCCTAGCTTTCCATAATTATGACAAGTAGGTTTGGAGTTCTTACCTTTGTTACTTTGTTTGCCACTTTTAGATTATTCTCCTTCTTTAGTGCTAGTGTAAACTAATCTAGTAGTATCATCATTAGATCTAGGAGACCCCATCAATCTTTCAAAGTACTTGATGGCTTCACTTGGTTTGTTGAAGCTTTCAACAAATTCTTTTTGTCTCCTTTGATCATTACTCAATCATTTATTCTATAATTTCAAGGTTGTGATCACAATTTATTTACCATACAGTTCATGATTGCCAATCATGGCTTTTTATATTGTTTGTAGTTGCATGTTAGCAATTCTTTGTACTTCTGATGTCTTTTCCTCAAATCTATTGGTTAAAATCCTTTTGTCATCTTTTGTCATGTCCTTGTCTTTCTCATATTTCCTTTTTTTTTCCTTAGTCAGATCACATAGAGATTCTAATTAGACTTATTTATCTATCTTTAGTGTTCTAACCTCTTTAGTTAGGGTTTCATTCCTCTCCATCAGATTTGTAGTTGCTGTATTAGATTCGCTTGAGTTTCCTTCATTAAAAAGTCTAGTAGTGTCAATCTCTCTATAATGTGTGTCATTTTCATCAATGGCTATATCTTTCCTTCTCTTCAATAAACACTTTAGGTTATCTCTTTCTTCATTCAATTGATGTAGGGCAAGCAATATTTCAATCACTTGATTCTCAATGGTCTTTCCCAACTTGTAGACTTCCTTTTTCAAAATCATTCCTTAAAGTTGCAAAGCTTTTACTTTTCAGAGAACAAGGCTCTGATTCCAATTATTGGAAATACAATAGGAAAAGTACACTCTAAGGGGGAAGGGGAGGTTGACATAAAAATTAAACACTAAAATCATTCACCACACATACATCTCTTGCATATAAACTAAAATATCAATTTAAGCATAAACATCCAAAGTATGTAAACACATAAAAATTCACACATATAACACTAGATATAACTACCGAGAAACCCTTCAATGAGAAGGTAAAACTAGGGTGGGGATGACATCCAAAAATCTTCACTATACTGTAGTTATAAAGTGTATCTAATGAAGGTTATAATTATTTGATCATAAAATATTATATACATTGTGTAAGAACTACCATGTTAAAGGCTTATAAAAATTGTTAGATCTTACCCTATTAAATGATTTGAACACCCTATTTAAAGTGTCCCTAGTTAGAGGAGTTCAACTAAAAATTAAGTAATCACCTTGTTAAAGGATTTACAAAAGCTTGTTAAGACTGTACTCTGTTAAGAGATTTAACTGATTCACCTATTTGAATATCTCAACAATGATCATGTCATTAACACTCTTCTACTAGATAATAGATGACTTATTTTCATGCATCCTTGATCCTTTCTAATCAAATGTATCTCTTTTTTCTTTTAATTTCTTTCCTCTATTCTCATCTAATTTTCTCTTTAATTCATACACTACGATCACTATTCCTCTATCACTTCTGGATTCTCTATTTGCACATGCAAAATTCTCTCTTTTCTCACACTCCTCATATGTTCTAAGGTTACCCTTATAAAGATATAGGTGATTAAGATTAGGTTTGAATCAATGATTCTAATCCATACATCTAGCTACTCAATTCATCCCTTTTCTTGATTGGTTGCATTTATTACATAGGGATCATCAATCAAGATTCAGTCTTGTCATCTATGATAGCAACACAATCCTCAAGCTGGCTTCAAAATACTGTACATGGATGTTTGTGCCAATAAAAAAAACTATATCAAAACTATATAACTCAAAATCTTAATTCATTAGTGCTCGACATCAACTAAAAATTAAATGATGTTACTCATCATTTGAATGAATGAGCGTGCACTACTTACTTGTCACTTGAATAAGTCAGCACATATTGACTTTTCAACACTTGAGTGACTCTACACTTACTAAGTGTATCACTTAGTATGCACTATATGGCATATTATGCTTGGCATGCCTTACTTGTTTTCCATGAACTAAGTATATAACTTATAAGTGACTTAAGTGTATAGAAACTCATTTTTCAAAACCAATTTGAGATCAACAATCTCCACCTGTGTTAAAAGGAAAGTTGATGTCATAGATTACTTATGCCTTATCCTATTAGAATTAAGTTAGTTTAGTAGTACTAGAGCATCAGTGGGTCAAAATTGATGTTAGAGAGAGATTTGGAAGTTGTGTAGTTAAAATAAGGTAAAGAACATAGAGAGGAAGGTATGTTCAAGTGTACAAGTCTAGATATGATCAAAGTTAGCAACAATTTAGAAATCAAGCTTACTGACCTGAAAAAAGATAATATTTTCAAATTTATGGTAGATACACATTTAAAGTTTAGTATATATTGAACTGATTTAAGGATCACAAACAAGATTATGCATAGAATTTATTCATGTCAAGTATACTAAGTGAATTGAAGAGATATTGGATAGTGAATTGAAGTGTGAAGTGAAGGTTGTGAAGCGAAAAGTTATAGAAGCCCTAAAACATGATTTTAAGGTATTTTTTTCAAAGTTTGTATCCAATTTTTCAGTTTTTATAGTTATAATTAAATGAATAGTTAGAATGTGTATGATGTAAGTGATTGACCATGGTATGTGTTTAGGAAAAATCAAATTGTCTTTCTATTGGATGACTTATTGGACACATTTTCATAAGTTCTAGAGAATGTCTTGCATGTTGAGAATATCAAAAGTTATATTGAGTGGCAGATTGAGAGCATATGTACTCAAGAGATTCATCAAGACTTAGGAGTCATGTGTAATAGTTACTTGTCCTTGACATCTGAGTATGCACATCTAGATGGCTTGAATATAGTGAAGTATATGCTATATGTGCAATTTGATAATCACAATTTGAATTGTATTATTCTAAGTAGGGTGCATGATGATATGTTATAGCTAGGTGATGTACATATTGTTATTGACAATGACCTAATTCATGAGATCACAGGGTTGAGTAATGGACCAAATCTTGTTAATGAGAAGAATTTTAGGAAGATGTTGGAGAAAAACCTAAACACAAGGTTTGATGGAAGAAATAGGAAGATAGACTCCATTGAAGACAAAGTAAAGTTATTAAGAAAAATATTAGGGTACAAGTTCAACCATGGATCAAGGATTAACTTAGTACTAGCTAAATTTTTGCATGTGGCTTATGTAATGGTAGTGCAAGGAAGAAAAGTTAATCTACATGAGATTATTACATTGAATTTGTTTGATAACATTGCAAAAGTGAAGGAAATAAAAAAATTTAGTTTTTAGATTTGAGTCCCTACGGACTCATTTATTTTTCTATGGTACAAACAAGTTTCTTGGAATGATAAATTGGGATAGAAATGAGTGTGCAATCAAGACAATGACTCAATGCTATAGATCAAACTTAGAGTATGTTAGAGATAATGATGTCGATAGGATGATGAAGAGTTTTTGGACATTAATGAAATAGAAGTATAGAATACCTCCCTCCATGGTAGAGAAAAATAAGGATGAAATACACTTCATGGTGCAGATAGATAACACCTATATGTAAGTTGTGGTACTAAGGGTTAAGTTCATAGAGACCATGGGATATGAGATGAGCACTAAGATCATACAAGGGTATAGATAGATCATAATCCAATCAAAGAGGGAAGCAGAGTATCCTAGATGGGGAACATGTGAGGAGAAATTGAGAATAGTTCAATCAAGACTACATAGTAAGGAAATCAAGAAGAAAGTAGAGAAAGTGATTGATTCATCCTTAAGGAATTAGGAATTACCTAAGAGGAATTCAATGAGGTAAAGGGCATAGCACTAGAGTTGAAGGCAACTATGCAGACTAAAGTGATAGAAATAACTCTAATTTTTTTTATAAACCTGTAGGACCTTTAGAAGGTGAAACCATTGCAAAATAGAGTGTACAAGTACCTAATTCCATAGCTTTGCAAGTGTGATGAGTGAGAACAAGAAGCAAGAATACAAGAAGGTAGCAAGAGGTCCAAAACCACCTATTGTGCCATGAAAATCAAAGATTGGTGAAGGTGAAGCAAGAAGCTACACAATCACCAAAGAAAAGGGTCAACTAGAGCACCAATGGATCAGACAAGAGGAGGAAGATTATAAAAATAAGTGAATTTTGGAGTTCTAAGGATGAAGCTAGATATAGGCTAGTAATGCAAGGTCTGTGGGAAGCTAGAATAATAGTTGGAAAGACAGCATGGAAACCAAAGGAAGAAAACTTGAACATGCAAATAATTAATGATGATAGTTTTGTATAGTTAAATAAGTTTTATACTTTGTACAGTAATATGGGTAAAAGGCAATTAGAAAATGCATGTGTGAGAAACATGACTTTGAGGTATGAGAAGTTTGAGAGCATTCAGAATCAGATACTTGAAGACCTATGTAATAGGCTAATAAATAGGAAGAAGAGAGTATTGGAGGAAGATTTGAATATGATTATCTCAATGATAATTAAACTATGTGAGGTTGACCTTAAGGAGAACTTAGACATAATTTTGAAGGGTATTGAGCCCTTGCTGAGGAACAAAAGAAGAGAAATCATTCTGATGGGAGGAAATTAAGAGGATGTAAGGAAAGAGATGAATGGTGTAGTTGTGAAATTAATGACCTCAATGCTAGAGGTGAGGGCACAGTCAAAGCCTGATAGTCTAATGTATGTGCAAGTTTTTATAGCTTCTAGTAATGAAGAAGAAATAGAGGAGACACAACAAGCACTCCTACCAGCATATATTGTTATGGGTATTGAATCAATGCAATTTGATGGTACACACATAGCTATAAATGTAGAGGAGAATCATTTTACAAGATATGGAGAAAATATTGTTGGCAATATCAACAGTATTACTATATATTCTATCTTTGATGATGATGAGGAAGAAGAAAAGAAGAAACAAGAAGAAAGAAAGAAAGAAGAAGAGAAGAAGAAAGAAACATAAAGCTTAGCAGAGAAAAAAAAGATATATGAAGAAAGAAAAAGGGAAAAAAAGAGAAGGAAAAGAAAGTATAAGAAGAAGAGAAAAAGAAAAAGAAATTAGAAGAAGAGAAAATGAATATAAGAAGAAGAAGAAAAGGGAAAGAAATAAGAGGAAGAAAAGAAGAGGAATGAAGAAGAAGAAGAAATGAAGAAAGTCGAAGAAGATGCAAGGAAAGAACAACATAGATTGGAACAAGAGAAGAAGAAAGTTAAGGAAGAGAAGAAAAAGGTAGAATAGAATATAGTTACTCTTATTGCCCCATTAACTCTAGTAGTAGTAGGAGAAATAGCACTAGTATCTGTACCATCAAAAGATTAAGATCAACAAGGATTGGTGAGCTCAATGAGAAAGTTTTTTATACAGAATAAATTAGTAAATTCTTTGGAGAAAATAGTAACTAAAGTCTTGGATAGAATGTAGAAGATAATTACTACAAATATTATAAATACATACTTGTAGGTAAAGGCCAAGGAGTTGGTGAAAAACTTTGATGAGGAATTCACAACTTTAGTAGAAGTATATTCAGTGCAAGCATAGGCTAAACATGATGCAACACTATTTGATGTAGTGTGCACCAATGTGAGAAATGACTTAAAGGGATTTGATGGAAGTATCAAGGAATTGAAAAAACTCATTGATGAAGGAAAATAGTTATATGGATAGTGTGTTTTTTCATACAAGAACTTGAAAAAATTTGACTACCAAATAAAAGAAAAGATGAGTGAACTTGAATTACTAACTATGAGGTTACAACTCCTAGAGACTAGCATTGAAAATAGTGGTATTGAAGTGGAGAAGATTCACAGTGTGATCAAAAGCTTAAAACCTGACAAGGAGAAGGAAACAAAAATATTCTCTAGTCTTAGAGAATTCTTTTCAGCAAATATCAACACTTTGTAGAAGCAACTGAAGGAATGTCTTGCAACAAAGACTTACTATAACAAAATTTCCTATATTAACTAGATTTCAATTGAAGTGGAATCTTATGTACTATCCACACTAATCAGTATTTCTAATAAACTAAAGGAGAATTCAAAGAAGGAAGTGGAAAGAGTAAAACTTGTATAAGTAGATTTCTTTTCCAGAATATCAAGTTGATTAGCTACATGCCACCTAGTTTTTCCTAACATAGTTTCTGACACGTTTTCCATTGATGTCAAATGGGGAGTATGTAAAGGAAAATTGAAAATTATATATTATATATGTAGGGAGGAGTGTGATTATGTATCAATGTAAAGTATTGATAACAATTGTAATGATCCATCAAAACTTGAATAAAATTGTTATGTTTTGAAGGCAAGTTTTGTACTGTTACTTTTTTTTATTATTATGTATCACATCATTTTGGTACTTAGCAAATTTTCCCAAATGTTTCCATCAATTCCAAAGGGAGAATGTTGGCAATATGGTTAGACAAATGTCTTGATAGTTTTTATTTATGGCAAAATGTATTCAACATTTTATTTATGTACTTAGAGTTAGAAAATTGTCTAAGTGCTAGATAGTTTGTAGCAATGCATAGATAGATGAGATGTGTATAGAAAACTTGTTGAGAGTTAGCTTATGTGAAATTGAGGAAAGTTCTATGATAGTGTAATAATGATGTGTGCCAGTGCACAAATTTGTATAGATAGTACAACGCAAGTTATAGTTGAAATATCAATATAAGTATTTAATAGAGTAGAATAGAGCATACCATTAATCAAAGTTGTACAGCATAAGGAATTCTTATGGTAACAAAATAATTACTAAGTCATGATGAGTTGACTATGTGGATACCATTCCATAAGTTATTTTTTATTATGTTAAGCATTTGAAGACACAAATGCTAAATGAGTAGAGATTTCCTAATAGGAAAGGTATAAGTAAAAATCTTATCTTGCATAGTAGAAGTGTAAGTTGTATGTTATGTGAACTATTGTGTGAACTATCTAAGACTTTTGCAATATTTTTGTGATGCAAGATTTGGTGAATGATTAGAAGAAGTACAAGTATAGGAATGAGAAAGTATTGTATGTATATATATTCTTCTGAAGGACTCATTTGTATAATTACATGTTAGGGTAATGGGCTCTTATTGCATACATTGCATTTGATCTATCAACTCCGAACAAGGTTGAAACAACTCCTAATATGGTTGAGGTTTCTAATGAGGCCTAGTCCTTTAACAAGGACTTGAGACACTATATATTTTTCATAGACTCCTAATAGGGTGAATATCCTTAATAGGAACCTATTATTTATTGTATTATCTAGTGGTTATCATCCACATTGGGGTTTTCCCATGGCCAAGGTTTCCCTAATCAAAAAATAATGATGTTATGGGTTGTCTATGTGCATTTTTATATTTATTGTCAACATTGTTTTTTTACTTTCATATGTAACTTATAAAATAATTAACAATATTCAGTTGTGGGCAAAAATTTGTAGAATATTGATTCACCG
Source organism: Cupressus sempervirens (assembly GCA_028749045.1). Lineage (NCBI taxonomy): Eukaryota > Viridiplantae > Streptophyta > Pinopsida > Cupressales > Cupressaceae > Cupressus > Cupressus sempervirens. The sequence goes on along the minus strand of CM053790.1, from coordinate 736,979,336 downwards.
CTCCCCTCTTAGTATTATTTATTTCTAACTAGTTCTTGAAGTATCTAAATCCTTAAATCCACATAAAGATTCGATGATAATGTCTCATATATCCTATGACTTAAAGTGTAAACTCCCACATTCTCCATCACTATAATATACTTCACCTCAAAGTCATACTTGCATAAAACATCCATCCAACTCCTTTTCTTAGCATTTAGAAAAAGGATTCATGAATATATACTACAAATGTCAATGGTCAGTATGAAGACCAAAATGATGCCCCAAGCAGAAGTGTCTCCATCTCACTAGGGTGTGAAAAAATGCAACTAGCTGAAGATTATGTGTGGGATAGTTCAACTCATGATCCTTGAGCTTGTCAGTGTCATAGGAAATATCATGTTCATCCTACATTAGGACAACTCCAAACCCTTCTAGGGAAGCATCACTACACACCATAAAGTATCCTATTGGAACAAGTACTACTAGAGTCAAGATGGTAGTCAAAATATCCTTGAGCTTTTGGAATGATTTCTTACATTTCTTTGTCCAAATGAACTTCTTTCCCTCTCTCTAAGTGGAAATGATAGGGTATGAAACTCCAGGGAAGTTCTAAAAAAATATATGGTAATATTCAGCCAAACCCATAAAACTATGAATCTTAGATATAGTAGTGGGCATAAAACAATCTATAATCACATAAATCTTCACACAATCTACTAAGATACCATCTCCTTATATGTCGTGTCTGATGTACTATACCTTAGACTGAAAGAGGTCATTGAAAAATTCCTTGAATCAACATATAGATGATTGTCTCTAATGCATTCAAGGATTAACTATAGGTGGTCCTCATGTTCTTCTTGAGATCTAGAATATATCAATATTGCATCAAAGAGTAGAAATACAAAATGGTCTAGGTAGGATAAAAATAATATATTCATCAAGCACATGAATATTGATGGAGCATTTGTTAAACCAAATGGAACTATTGTAAAATCATAGTGTCTATAATGAATGTGGAAGGTTGTCTTATGTATATAAACATCATGAATGCATAGATAATTGTACCCTACCTTTAGATCTATCTTAGATAATGCTTTGGCTCCCTTGATCTAGTCAAGAAAACCTTTGATCCTTGGTAAAGGGTACTTATTCTTAATCATTACCTTATTCAACTATCTGTAGTCATTGCACAACCATAACATGATCCATTCTTGTTCCTCATGAAGAGAATAGGTGATCCCCATAGAGAAACATTCAGTCTAATACAACCTTTAAATAAAAAGGTCCTCAACTTGCAGATGTAATTCATTTAAATCTTGAGTTGTTATGTGGTAAAGAGCTCTAGATATGGGCTCTTCTCCTAGGATGATGTTGATGCATAATTCAATTTCCCTATTATGTGGTATACCAAGGATCTTAGCTAGAAAAACATCAATATACTCCTACAAGATATGGTGTTCTAGGGTCTTCCTCCTCAAGCTCACTCACAGTAATGGTGAACATTTGGTAACTCTTTTAGATGATTACTTACATATAGATAGAAGAGATAATACTGAGAGATATGGATCTCTAAACACCTACAATCTTAGAATCCTTACTTTGATCATCCTTGCACTAAATAGTCCTCCTTTTATAGTCAATGTTATCTCTATGTGAGCTTAGCAAATCCATGTTAGACACTATGTCATATAAACCAAGCAGAATGACTTGAAGGTCTACTAAAGTGATAAATCCTCCTAGGTCCAACTAAAACTACTACACTAGAGACTCTATGGCTATCCTAGCTCCTAAATGTAGTTCCACCTCCCAAGTTAAGGCTTCTTTAACTACCTCAAGCTCACACTTAACAAGTATAGAGTGTGATATGACAGAATGAGTAGCACCTGAATGAAATAAAATAGAAATGGGTATGAGAATGATCTCTCTCATAGTCTCAACTACAATACCTTGATGATCTACCTAGCAGTGGAAAAGACTCTATATGTAATCTTCTAGCATTACCAACTATAGGATCAAATGATGAAGGGATCTGTCTTGAATACTTAAAAGTACAGTGTGAAGTCATAATGAGAATCTAGGGAAAGGAATCCTAATAGGAATCTATATCAAAAATATCAAGTATAGAAGCAACATCTAATCCAAAAGGAAATAATGACAAGTAAGAAACATAGTATGCATGTGGGAAAGTGTCATCACATGAGTTAACTCTAAGGTTACCATGGTAGTTATCTGGACTCTGGCCCCCTAGTGACTTTATGCAAAATCAATATCCTTTCTTAAAAAAATGAATACTAATGAGGAAAGGTCATAACCAAGCATCCTATTATTTCCCATTCTAGGCAATACTACTAATCGAGGAATGGGGGAGGTAACATATTGGACTCTTGTTAATTTATTTTAACCCCATTAATGAAATACCATCACTTATTAATGCAACTTACAATGGGTTATCTTGTAGACCTCCTTAGGGCTTCAACCTCCATTAAAAGCCACTTCTCATCATGCATAAAGATAACCTAGGATAATCACATAAAAAAAATCTCATCAAATAATAATAACCAAATTTGTCCTATATGAGAAATTGGAAAGAACAATAGATTATTGATCAACCTCAAAGCTATATCACTAAAATTTACAACACATTATATTACATATCATAAATGGTTTTCTCCATAGAACATTTCAATTCATCATAATGGTTGGGAAAATATAATTGTGAATAAACATCACATAATAGCATCATAAAACAATTATTTCCAAAGCCTCTAGTAAACATGCCTAGCAAGTGTTGAAATTATAAGAGGAGGAACTGAGAGGGGAGGGGTGAATTAATTACCACAAAAATAAATGCTAGATTCCTTAGATATCATGAAAAAAAATAAAAACATAAACTCTAATAGACTGTATTCTTCTGTAATTTGACAAACACACAAACACTAAGTTTGCAATAGCAAATTTTATAACATAGTAAGCACTAAAATTATATCTATTGTTTGGTAGATACTAAACATACAAATCTTTAAGATGTTAAATCTAATTAAACTTAATTAACTTAGTTACATAAATATAAATTAAATATCATGAACACAAGAGACATCAAGATTTAACATGTAAACCCAATCTCGAAAAAGCCAGCAATTGCAACTAGTTACTATTCTTTACTCTTCTAAAATGAGCTGTATTAGGAGCCAACCCTGTTAAAGGTTACAAAACACAATGTTAGGTGTAATCCTGTTAAAATATTTAATCACTATTAGGAGTGACCTTGTTAGAGGTCTTTAAGATGCTTCAAGTAGAAATGCCACCTTGTTAGAGGATTTAAAAATAGATATTAAACCAACTCTGTTAAGAGATTTAGTTTACTGCTACAATGGTTAGAGAGTAAAAATGATATGATTTGATTTCTAATGTAAACTTATCCTTTTTTATTTTAGATCTCAATTTTGACTGGTATACTTGATCCTTCTTGATCGAATGCATCTTTCTAACTCCATAAGGATATTCTACTTATCTTTCCAATTTCCTTCCTCTAAACATCATCTTAACTTTACAATCTTATTAACATTCAATCCCACAACTTGACCTTATAATTAAATCTTATACATTCTCAAGTTGGCTTGAATAAAACTTAGAATAATTAATATTCATCTGCTCAATTAGCTAAAACCAAAAAAAAAATCATTTAACTCAATAAGCCAAAACAAGAAAATCCTTCATCAGTAGACCTTGCTCGGTAGACACTAACCAAAATAGATTTTCCTTTATTAACCAAGTGAGCTTGGTCAACATTGGTTTTCATACCAACTTGCTTTGTCTCTTGAGTAACCTCGGTAGACATTATCTTTTGTGAATTCTCTTTGGTAACTGAGTAAGCTCAGTTAACACTTGTTACCTTCCAACTTTCCTTTATCCCATGAGTAAACTCAATAGACAGAGAGAATTATCTTCATCACCTGAGTGCTCTCAATAGACACTAACTAGTGAATGTATGACATTTTATGTAACATCAAAGAAATTATATAATTGATCAACTATTTTCAACAATCTCCCTCTTCGGCATTGATGGCAACACAACATGTCATAATACAATACAATTTTACAACAAAATACAAGTAAGGATAATATCCTTAGTTTTGTTCTCATTCTCATTCATGAGAACTCATTCTGTCTATTTGAACTTCCTCTTACTAAACAATTTTATCCCTCTGTTTGTAAACTCTTTTATCTTCAACATCTTCTTCTGATAGAAAACTCTCCCTCTTTGACATCCTATGCCAAAGACAACAATAATTGAAGTTTTCAATGTACCTTAAGTATTGATTTATATGTAGTCTTCCCTTTTATTACTACATTAACTCAAGACTGATATTCAACATTATCTAGTTGATGCATCACTAATCTTCATTTAGTGAGCTTCAGATAGGGAAGTAACCCTTAGCTTATCTCCTAGATAGAAAAATGCATCCTTAGGTAATGACTTGGTGAATATATTTGAAATCTATTCTTTAGTATTCACATATTCCAACTTTGATACTCTTAGAAAATGATATTTTATTGCAATGTGCTTAGTGTTGGTATGCATCATAGGATTCTTTGATATTTTAATTGCACTAGTTTTATTGCAAAAGATAACCACTGGATCCTTGGTTTCTACCTTCATACATAACAATAGTTTCTTGGACCAAATAATATTAGAACAACTGACTACTACTACAATATATTCTAGCTCTGGTATTGACTTAGAGATAAAATTATTATTTTTACTTGTCCAAGACACTAGTTGTTTACCAAGAAAGAATGCCCCACCACTAGTGCTCTTCATTTAATCAATGCTTCCTACCCAATCAACATCAGTGAAGGCTTTTAAATCTAAGTTACCTCCTTTCTTATACCATAAGCCATAATCTCTAGTACCCTTTAGATACCTCATGATTCTCTTGATTGCCATCATATGATTTTCTTTAGGATTTTCTAAAAAGCTTGCCACCATACCGAATACAAGAATAATGTTAGGCCTAGTATGTAAAACATACTACAATTTGCCAATCATTGATCTCTATGTGGTCTAATCTACCTCTTTGGAATCATAATTTTTTGAAATCTTATGTCTAGTATACATAGGTGTTCCAATAGGTCTCAAGTGCTCTATTCCAAACTTATTTAGTATCTCCTTGGTATACTTAGATGGAGTAATTTAGATACCATCTTTCTTCTATTTAATTTGCAAGCCAAAAAAGAATTTGATTCCTCCCAACATTGACATCTCAAATTACTTACTCATTTCATTTGAAAAAGATTTACATAAGTCATCATAACCAATAAACAAAATATCAGCCACAAAAGTTTTTGTTTGCAATATCTCCTTTTTTGAACTACTATTATCATTAGTCCTTTGAAAACCAATATTTATCAAATACTTTGAAGTCTTTCATATCAAGATCTAGGAGCTTGTTTGAGACCATATAATTCTTTGTGTAGTTTATGTTGTTACTTAGGTCTGCACCCTTGTCCAAGGCCTATGTGCGAGGACAACCTAGTGAAACATGGAAACAACCTCCAAGCTGTGGGACTTGAACTACGAGGTTGAGTCTCTGGAGAAGGCTGACTTCCTCTTACTATCAGGGTGCATCTAACTACTCTTGGAGAGGAAAAGGGAGAAGGAGAGCATGAAAGAAAATCTACCTAGTTCTAATCTAAGGAGGTGATGCACCGAAATAGAGTGTTCGAACCAATCTCTGCCCATACATGCACTACTGAACCAGAATGAAACTAAGGATATACACATACAGAGTTGCTTTAATCAAATAACCACATACAGATCAGAAAATCAAGATGAATGACACAAGGAAGAAGTTCACTTATATATCATTCACAGGCCAGCAAAGATACAGTCATGCAGATTATAGATTTCCACAAAACAATGGCACAGGCAAAGAATTCTTTCACTTTAATACCAATGGTTGACGGAGACAAGTAGAGAATTAGACAGTTCAGAGGCACAGAGGAGTTCACACTAGAATTGTAGAGCAATAATAGAGGAAAAATTAGAGAGAAGGTCCCCCCTAAGAAAAGATCACAAAATTGCCTTTATAGTTCAGGCATAACTAAGGATTTTTTGCATTACATTTACTTCTCACCTACTGGCATTAACTTCTCACCCTAAAAATCCATTCAAAGATTTGGTGGTTTGAGTACCAAAAAATCTAATATTCCTCTAACAAAGAGCCTGAAGAAGATAGAACGGTGCCAGAAAACATCCCCTAACATAGTAGATAGATCTATAATGGTGGTAGAATGTCCTTGCACTTTGCATTCACTTCTAAGTCGGTGGCATTGATCATAGGATTGAAATCTCACGGCAAAAAACCTGATTCATTATTTCTAACTCATGAATCCGTGAGGTCAAAGCAAGTCAAATAGTTCCTTATGTGCCAACTAGGCCACGTAGGCCAATCGTCTCTCGTTATTTTGCCACCTCCTCAAGGTCCCACGCATTGACCATTCCCTACATTGGACTGGGCGCTATGTCGCTATGGGCACCATGCCCTAAGGGTCATTATAGTGACATAGCACCCCACTATTATCTCTAATCACGGTGGTCACCAACCTGACTGCACCACCTTTCCACCATCTAGCCGTAACATCAAAACTAACTACCCCATTGATTGTGACAATTGCACCGACTGTCAGTCGTTAACCGTCAACCCTGGTCTGCCAGCGAGACACGTATCAGCAAGATGCTATGTCACTATGGTAAAGATCACACAACTTCAGCATAGCGAGATAGTGCCTTCCGTTGATCTGCCCTGATCTGACAATCGTGAAGACTCGTCATATTTTGTGCTTGCTTTTCAACTTCTGGGCTTGCGAAATGCTGTCGGCACACCTGGCATCACCTTTGCAATCGCACCTTAGCAAGGCCTGGCCCCACTGACACGTGGAAAAAGGGCACCATGTCGCTATGGTAAAGATCACCCAACTTCACCATGGCAACATGGCGCCCTCTGTCAATTTTCCTTGATCTGACGGCGAGCAAGATAGATACTGCCCCCTACCCCTCAGTGTATCAATCAATGGGAACTTGCCACGTGCCAACTATCTGTATTTCCTGTGCCTCCAAACTTGGACCCATGAGGATACGTTTCCTCCAGGTGCCAACTCGCTATCGTAAATCTCGTGTGGCTTATCCATAGCGTGATGGCGCCTGTCATTGATCTCTGCAGATCTAACGGTGGAGAACTCAACCCCTTATTGTATTGGCCGTGTTGAAGATTTGGTCTAATGATCTATCTATATTCTGACCCGGCATATGTGGCTATTTCCCATTGGCCTAATGAAGCACCACCTTGGTCTGGCAAGGCACCAACCTAGAGGGTCCGTACTGCTTTGACCCTACTAAGGGGACACATGGTGCCCAGGTGCTATGTCGCTATGGGAAAATCGAGGCCAACTTCCCATAGCACCATGGCACCCAACGATGACATGTCTTCTAATCTGCACATGTCTTCCAATGATTTTCCACCATGGCATCAAACTCCACCAACTAGGCAGATGAGTTACAAAATGGGACCCAACCACTTGCCTGAACCTCTCGCCATGGTGACTTTTCAGTTGCTGCAAACCTTGCCTGCTGACCACTGGGACTCACTGTAGAAACACCCTCCAGCTGACTGGGCGCTATGGAACTTTTTTGACCCGCTGAAGAACCTTGGATGACTTGCCTCACAGACCCACCATGGTAACATGTTACCAAGGCGCGATGTCGCTATGCTATCTATTGTGCAACTTCTAAAAAGTGACATAGCACCAACCATCAATCTACCTTAGATATGACGATGGAGAACCTGTAGGCTGTAGAAACCATGTTATAAGGCTTAGGCATTAAAATAATATTAACTTTTGGAATTAGCCGTTGGACAGGCTGGACATTTAAAAATTGAATCTTGATGGGGCAAACAAATGATAACATTTCTGGTGACTCACAGGGGACACAAGCTTGCTATGTCTATGACCAGTGGCCTCATGTATCCATTGGGCTATGGAGTCAAAAAATGGGTCTATGCATACTATGAAACCCTAACCCCTCTATGAGAGATCAAAACACAAAATCTTGAAAAAACTACAACTACAATTGGAAACAAAAAACAAAACTTCCTCTACAACCTGAGACACCTCAAAATCCACTACCTCACAGGGAGACGGCTGTGCCCGCACACTTCTTGAAAAGTAGGAAACTACATAAAAGAAACTAAACTACTTCTGTACATGGATTCTCAAATTTTTAGAAATAGGGCTTTAGATAGATCCCATTGACTGGAATGGGCAAAATCTCTCCATTGGGCTGGCTTAGCTCAAATGCATTAGTCTGTTTGCAATTGGCAATCAAATAGGGGCCACTCCATAGTGTGTCAAATTTGGAATGTCTTCCTAGTTTTGCCCTATCTGCATCTCACCTTAGAACTAAATCTCCTTCTCTAAAGGTTCTAACCCTAGTTTTCTTATCAAAACTCCTTTTCATTTGCTACTGATGTATCTCTAGGGTTTGCGTAGCCTTATTTATCTTTTCTTCTAGTTCAATCAGCTTTGCCATTCTTACTAACATGGCATTATCTTCAATCAATTCAAGTTGATGAGCCAACTCCAAGGACGGAAATTCTAATAAAATTGGGAGTCTGGCCTCCCTACCATATACTAGCACAAAAGTTGAATTCCCAATAGATCTCTTCGGTGTTATCCTATCAGCCCACAGAGCAGTTCTTAATTTTTTATGCTAGACCCTCTGATTGTCTTCTATTGTCCTCTTCATGATTCTGATCAAATTCTTGTTGGAAGACTCAGCCAAACCATTACCCTGGGGATAGTAATTTGATGATGTGCTTAGGTAGATATTAAGATTCATTTCCCATGCACAAATCTAGGTTCCAACAAAAGACTTAGCATTGTCCAAGATTATAGTAGAAGGAGCACAAAACCTAGATACAATTCCATCAAGGAATTCAACAACTGATGGTTCTGTGGCATCCTTCAAGGAAACTGCCTCTGTCCACCTAGTGAAACAATCAGTAGCAGCCAAAATCCACTTATGACATACACTAGATGGAGGATTAGTGTGGCCTATAAAATCCAACCACCATTGGGTAAAGTGTTGATCCTCCTGAATAGGACAAAGGGGGAGAGCTACAAGCCTTTTTTTTCCTGAGAAGAAAGCACATTTCTAACATTTCCTCACATATCCATAACAATCATGGAACATAGATGGCCAATAATAACTAGCCCTCATGATCTTCATGGTAATTGTTCTTGCTTAGAAATGGCCACCATCCGGGCCATCATGAAGTTCCTTAATCATCCTCTCAGCCTGATCCTCTTCAATGCATCTCAACAGGGTCCCATAAAAATCCCTCCTGAATAGGATACCATCAATTACAACATAGGGAATGGACTGCAGCCTATATTGTCTCCTTTTAGTTCTATCCAATCCCTGAGGGTATCCATTCCCTGATAAGAAACTCTTCATATCATTTATCCAGCTCCTTGGACCATTATCATTTCTTACCTCCTATTGCTTTGTTATTACCATAGCAGCCTCTTCATCTGGATCCTGGCCTGATAACATTTCTTTGCACAACCCTTTCTGTCTTACTAGCTTGGTAATCTTAATATCAACATCATATTCCATTACCCTAGTCATCCATCTAGCTCTCTTTTCACTAATATCCTTGCTTAACAGGAAGTCGTTTACATTGGCATGGGGCACCAACAAATGGATCTTATTGTGGGATAAGAGGTGCTTGAATTTCTTCAAGGCTCTGATGACCGCAAGGGCCTGCTTCTCAACAAAGCTATACTTATCTTCATATTCCTTGAGCCCTTCACTAAAGAAGGTTATAGGATGCTCCTCATCCTTGTCATTTGTTTGAGTCAAGATAGCAGAGATACTTGACTCACCACACAGAGTGTAGAGGATGAAACATTTTTCAAAATTTGGGTTCATGAGAGTAGGGGCTGAGGCTATGGCTATCTTGATCTCTTCAAAACTCTCCTTCCCCTCCTTGGTCCATGAGAAGACCATACCTTTCTTAAGCATAGATGTAAGAGGTTTCACCATGGTAGCAAGATTAGGAATAAACCTTCTTACAAAATTTATTCTACCAAGGAAACTTTGCAGCCCCTTCTTGTGTTTAGGAATAGGAAGGGCAAGTATTGCCTTTGTTCTTTCTGGATCAATGGTCAGCCCATCCTTAGATACAATGTGTCCCAATAATTTTCCTTGGCTTGTAGCAAAGACATACTTGACTGGATTAAGGGAAAACCCAAACTCTCTACATCTTAGAAATAGTTGTCTTAGATGATCAAAATGATCTTCTATATTTTTTGAATATATAGTTATATCATCAAGGTATACTAAGACAAATTTGTCAAATAATTTTTTAAAGGCCATCTCCATTGCCTTTTGAAATGTGGCACCTGCATTTGTTAGTCCAAATGGCATCTTGCAATAAGCATAGGTGCCCAATTTAGTGGTAAATGTTGTTTTACGTCTATCAGATTCTTTAACTAGCACTTGATTATAACTAGAGAATCCATCAAGAAAAGAGAATCTCCTTGACCCACTGACTCTGGACAGGATTTGCTCCATAGAAGGGAGAGGATGGTGATCTTTAAGGGAAGCCTGATTAAGATCCCTAAAGTCCACACACAGTCTGATTTCTACATTCTTCTTCCTAATAGGGACTAGGTTGGCTACCCATGATGAGTGCTTGATGGGAAAAATTATATTAGCCTCAATCAACTTGGATAGCTCTTTTCTCATTAGAGGCTCAATCTTAGGATTCATTGGCCTCTGTTTTTTCCTTACTGGTTTGGCCTTATCAATTAAATCTATGGTATGCTGAAACAAACTAGGGTCAAACCCTTTTAAATCATCATATGTCCAAGAAAATACATCATTAAATTCTTGACATAGAAAAATGAAGTTCTCTTGCTCAGTTTCGGAACATACCTTCCCCATATTCAGAGATTTTCCATCAGCAATTGTAACTGGGGCATAATCATCCTTTTTTGCAGCTAGATCCATCCCTTTGCCTCTTGTTTGATCATCAGGATTAAAGACACTCTCCAAGGTAATGAGACCCTTGGGCAACTTGTTAGAACTAAGATGAATGATCTAATCACCATATTGATCTTGCAGTCTTGATTGGTTTCTATCTAAGAATTTTGCCTCATTCTGCAAGAAACTCACAATTTGCTCATCAGAATCAAACACCTGCCAATGAGTGTTGTTGTCAGGTATGGCAAGCCTCACTACCATCTTTATTTTTTGCTTCTTTTCTTCCTCAAGATTCCCTAGTACATCATAAGCTGCACCCACTGCTGCAAGTCTATCAGCATGTCTATTTTCTTTCCTAGGAATGCTCTGAATATTAAATGCATTGAAGAGCTCAAGCAAATCCCAGACTCTATGTTTGTAAGACTTGACTAGGCCATTTTTGGTGATATTCTAGTTTCTCACTTGGTTAACTACCAAATCACTATCCCCATATAATCTCAAGGCTTGAATTCCTCTCTTTTGGGCAAGTAAGAGACCTTGAATCAAAGATTCATACTCGGCCACATTATTGGTGCAACTGAATTGGAGCCTAAAGGAGAAGTAGTATCTTATTTGTGCAGGAGAGATCAACATAACACTAGCCCCTGACCCATTTCTATTCCTTGAGCCATCAAATTACATACTCCATGTTCCACTTATATCATCATTAGTCCTGATTAGATCAGGAAATTGAGCATCTTTCTCTATTATGCAATATGTACTAAGGCTTGTCTCAAGAGTTTCTGACATAGGTTCAAATTGATATGTACTAGCCCATTCATCCAAGAAGAAATCAGGAATCTTTGCTATGGAAGTGGCAGGCTCATTTACTATGTCATTTTCATCCATCTCTAGAATAGGACAATTCATGTTGATGGGATTGGGGGTGTAAGATTTAGTGTGATGAAGGGCTTGAGGTTCTGCTCTAATTGAGGCATTGGCTCCATATCTGGTCTTAAATGACATATATGACCAATCAGCAGATATGAATCCACCAATTTGAGTAGTGAAGTCTCTTGAAAGATAGATAGCAAAATAGGGCTTGACTTCATCAACAGATATGTCTTGAATCACAGTGCAAACAGGGCATGCATGTAGGGACATCTCCACATTCCTAAGGATACCTATAGTTTTGATAGTACTACCATCTAATTGTAACACATCCCTAACAATGGGCTCATATTTCATTTTTAAAGCATCAACAACACACCTAGGCATTATTGAGCTACTAGCCCCTGTATCTATCATGCAATTGTGGGCTAATTTTCCCCCTATAATCAGAGAAACATAGAATGGAGGGGGTCTAACCTTTTTATTTGTCTCCACATACCCTACTGGTTGTACTAGACTTGTGGCACTCTCCATGATAGATGGCTGATCCTTGGGTTCAATCTTCTCCACCTCTTGTTGTAGCATCCTCTTTTGTATTGGTATGGTAGCTATAGCATCCCACATAGAAATATTCACATTTGTCTTCTTCATTTGCTCTACCACACTAAATGGTGCATTAGGAACTTTGGTAGAAAATTTAAGAGCTGCACTTACAAGAGGTTGAGATGGGGCAACATAAGGATCACTTGCATCTTTCTTTCTAGAATCTTGCTTTTGTTGCTGCAAAATACTTGTTTGTTCATTTGCTGTATGTGCATGAGGTGCAACACTTGAATTTGAGGCATGCTTAGGAGGAGGGGCAGCATGTTCCATAGCTCTCCTCTTACTTCTTGTGTTATGAGAAATGGAATCCTGGTTTACATTACAGTGCTCCCCAATCTGATGATTCAGGAAAGAGCAATCATCATGTCCTTGAATATATGAGGCCTCCCTGGGATGATCCTCCTTGTATGATTGCTTTGCTTCAGGTTCTTGGTCAATTAGGGCCAAATAAGATTCTACCTTCTGGCATATGCAATAGGCATAAGAATAGTTGCAGGAAGGACATAAATCTTGATCTTGGGCCAAGTTATTTTGAGGGACTATAGCTCTATTCTGATTTGAGCTTGGAGTAGAAGCATGACTATTTTGCCTACCCTAATCAAAATGGCTATTCCACTAATTAGGAGGCCTACCACCATTTGGAGCTTGATATTGTAGTTGGGGAGGCTTGCCACCTTGAGCTTACTACCTTTCTAAGGCCACCACCTTGTTACTCATGTTTTGTATCATAGAGAAACTATCCTCTAATCTCTTTCCTTGGTCCTTCAACTCCCTCCCTTGCTCTTGCAATTTTTTATCTAGGGTCTTCTCTCTCTTATCTGTATTTAGCACTAGAACTTAGAGAATCACTTTGAGTTCATCTATCCCATTTGAGGATGTGGAAAATTGGGGAATTGGAGTAAGGGCTTGTGATGTAGAAGTTGTAGGAAGAGGGGCCATTGCTGGTTGGTGGTTGGGAACATCAGGAAAGAAAGGCATAGGAGGCCTTGGAGCCAACTTTCCTCCTTGTATGAGGATGTTCTTAGCTTTTATGGCTATCTCATAAGCATTAGGCAAGGTATCTCCTCCCATAGTTTGGATTGTAGTGGCAATATCACTATTAAAAGCTCTAAGGTAATGTAAGAAGGCATTACTAGGGGTAGGTTTCACTGAAGTAGGTATTCAATGACATGCCTTTTGAAATCTATAGTTAATATCAGTCATACACTCATGGGGGGCCCTTTTTATAGTAGTCAGCATCTCTAAAAGTGACAGATGGTCACTTCTATCCTCAAAATGTTTGCATAACCCTACTCCTAGTCCATCCCAATTAGTTATAGAACCATGAGCTAAGCCTCTATACCACTGTATTGCTTTTCCTTTTAAAGATGATGCCACAAGTCTGACAGCAACATCATCCTCTATGATACCATGAATATTACAAACATTTTCTACTTCTTGGATATGCTCTAAAGGGGAGATGGAAGTTTCACCAGTAAAATCAGGTATACTTTTTAGTGTAGATACTGGTATATCATGTCTTTGGGCTAACAATAGGGGACTTCCACCATTAAAGGTGGTAGAAGCATGAACTCTTGGTTGTGCCATTTAAACAAGTGTTCTATTGATGAGTGTTGATGGCAATCTAGGCTGATTTCGAGCAATAGGAGGAGTAGAGATAGGTCTTACAGGTATATTAACTGTTATTACACCCCTAACTGGTGATAATGAAGTTCTAGTCCTCCTTCTTCTAGGATTTCAAAGAGAAAGCTCTTGATATTGAAATTTACCTCTAGAAGATGCCCTTGTTTTAGCTCTGGGCATGAATCACTGCAACTTTGGCCTGGAACCAGATTTGTTGATGTTTAGAGTTACCAAGTAATTTGAAGAATCAGCCTCTTGAAGGCTTGAATACTGAAGCCATCACTACCTCTTCAACATTAATCTCTAAAACTCTTTCTTCTTGACACCAGTAGACTTTAAATTTTGTTTGAAAAAAGCGTCCCATCAGGCATGCCAAAAACTGTTGTCACTTAGGTTTGTACCCTTGTCCAAGGCCTAAACATGAGGACAACCTAGTGAAAATGGAAACAACCTCCAAGTTGTGGGACTTGAACTGTGAGGTTGAGTCTCTAGAGAAGGCTGACTTCCTCTTACTATTAGGGTGCACCTAACTACTCTTGGAGAGGAAAAGGGAGAAAGAGAGCATGAAAGAAAATCTACCTAGTTCTAATCTAAGGAGGTGATGCACCAAAATAGAGTGTTCAGACCAATCTCTGCCCATACATGCGCTACTGAACCAAAATGAAATTAAGGATATACACATCCAGACTTGCTTTAATCAAATAACCACATACAGATCAGAAAATCAAGATGAATGATACAAGGAAGAAGTTCACTTATATATCATTCACAGGCCAGAAAAGATACAGTCATGCAGATTATAGATTTCCACAAAACAATGGCACAGGCAAATAATTCTTGCACTTTAATACCAATGGCTATAGGAGACAAGTAGAGAATCAAACAGTTCAGAGGCATAGGGGAGTTCGCACTAGAATTGCAAAGCAATAACAAAGGAAAAATCAGAGAGAAGGTCCCCCCTAAGAAAAGATCACAAAATTGCCTTTATAGTTTAGGCATAACTGAGGATTTTTTGCATTACATTTACTTCTCACCTACTGGCATTAACTTCTCACTCTGAAAATCCAATCAAAGATCTGGTGGTTTGAGTACCAAAAAATCTGATATTCCTCGGAGAAAGAGCCTAGAGAAGACAGAACGGTGCCAGAAAACATCCCCTGACATAGTAGATAGATCTGTAATGGTGGTAGAATGTCCTTGCTCTTTGCATTCACTTCTAAGTCGATGGCATTGATCATAGTATCAAAATATTGCAGCAAAAAACTTGATTCATTATTTCTGGCTCATGAATCTGTGAGGTCAAAGCAAGTCAAATAGTTCCTTATGTGCCAACTAGGCTAAGCGGGCCAATTGTCTCTCTTTATTTTGCCACCTCCTCAAGGTCCCATGCACTGACCATTCCCTACTTTGGACTGGGCGCTATGTCACTATGGGCACCATGCCCTGAGGGTCATTATAGCAACATAGTACCCCACTATTATCTCTAACTGCGATGGTCACCAACCTGACTGCGCCACCTTTCCACCATCTAGCCGCAACATTAAAACTAACTGCCTCGTTCAATATGACAATTGCACCGACTGCCAGCCATTAACCGTCAACCCTAGCTTGCCAGTGAGACATGTGTCAGCAAGATACTATTTTGCTATGGTAAAGATCTCACAACTTCACCGTAGTGAGACAATGCCTTCTGTTGATCTGCCCTGATCTGACAATTGTGAAGACTCGTCATATTTTGTGCTTGCTTTTCAACTTCTGGGCCTATGAAATGCTGTCAACACACCTGGCATCACCTCCATGGTCGTACCTTGGGGAGACTTGGCCCCATTGACACATGGAAAAAGGGCACCATGTCGCTATGGTAAAGATCGCCCAACTTCACCATGGCGACATTGCACCTTCCGTCAATTTTCCTTGATCTGATAGCAAGCAAGATAGATACTGCCCCCTGCCCCTCAGTGTATCAATCAATGGGAACCGGCCACGTGCCAACTATTTGTATTTCCTACACCTCCAAACTTGGACCCACGAGGAAACGTGTCCTCCAAGTGCCAACTCGCTATCGTAAATCTCGTGCGGCTTATCCATAGTGTGATGGTGCCTACCGTTGATCTCTGTAGATCCGACGGTGGAGAACTTAACCCCTTACTCTACTGGCCACATTGAAGATCCGATCCCACGATCTATTTATATTCTGACCTGGCATATGTGGTTGTTCCCCATTGGCCTAACGAAGCACCACCTTGGTCTGATAAGGCACCAACCTAGAGGGTTCGTACTCCTTTGACCCTACTGAGGGGACATGTGGCACCCAGGCGCTATGTCGCTATAGGAAAATTGAGGCCAACTTCCCATACTGTCATGGCGCCCAATGATGACATGCCTTTTGATCTGCATGTGTCTTCCAATGATTTTCCACCATGGCACCGGACTCCACCAACTGGGTAGATGCGGTACAAAATGGGACCCAACGACTTGCCTGGAGCTCTTGCCGTGGTGACTTTTTCGTTGCTGCGAACCTTACCCACTGACCACTGGGACTCACCGTAGAAACACCCTCTGACTGGTCGGGCGCTATGGAGCTTTTTTGACCTGCTGAAGAACCTTGGATGACTTGCCTCATAGACCCACCATGGTAATGTGTCACCAAGGTGCGATGTTGCTATGCTATCTGTCGTGCAACTTCTAAAAAGTGACATAGCGCCAACCGTCGATTTTCCTTAGATCTGACGATGGAGAACTTGCGGGCCATAGAAACCGTGTTATAAGGCTTAGGCATTAAAATAATATTAACTTTGGGAATTAGCCGTTGGACGGGCTGGACATTTAAAAATTGAATCTTGGCGGGGCGAACAAATGATAACAGTTTACATGCCATATCCCTTTTTCTATGACCTAAAAAACCTTCAAGTTTCTCTATGTTGACTTCCTCTTGTAGAATTCCATTCAAGAATGTAGATTTCACATCCATTTGATACACTTTAAAACCATTATGTGTTTGATATACAATCAAAGTTCTAACACCTTCTAAACTTGCAACAAGAGTCTAAAAAATTTAAAGATAATCAATACCTTCCTCTTGAGAATAACCTTTATAAATTAAGCTTTCTTTATTTCTTGAAACTTCTCCATCTTCATTCAGCTTATTTCTAAATAGCCACTTTTTGCCAATCCCATTCATATCCTTGGCTCTAGGAACAAGATTCCAACTCTTATTCCTTTTCATCTCCTCTATTTCTTCATTCATTTCTTCAACCCAACTTTCATTATCCAAAGCATATTTATCATTTCTAGGTTCAAATTTTGTAAGCAAACATGTACCTGTCAATTTTTTCCTTGTCATGGTACCTTTTGATTTGTCTCCAATTATCTGCTTAGGTGCACGGTGTCTTCTAACATATATTTCTAATATAGGTACCTTGACTATGACTATGACTATGACTATGACTCAGGTCCTTTAGACTATGACTTAGGGTGCACTGGCTACAACTCGAGTACTTTTGGAGATTTTGGGGACACAATAGGTGAAGCTTCCTATATTCCAATTAGATTAGGCAATATATCAAGTTAATAATATATAAAGCTTCTATAATCCTTAGGTTCATTGTTTCTCTCTTCTTCACTCTTTTATACAGATTCATCAATCTTCACATGTGCACTTTCTATGATCTTATGAGTGGTTAGATTCAAACACATATGTGCTTAAGTTCTATAGGAGTACCCTAGAAATATGCCTTCATCACTTTTGACATAAAATCAGCCTTTCCTAGACTCCTTCAAAATATCACATTATCTATCAAATATCTTTAAGTAACTTACATTGGATTTATAGTCATACCATAGTTCATAAAGTGTTTCATTTGAGTCTTTCTTTTGTTGTACTATGTTTAAGGTGTAATCTATTGTACTAATTTCTTCCTTCTAGTATTTTACTACAACATTGTTTTCTATCATTAGGGTTCTTGCACAATCAATGATAGATCTATTCCTTATTTCTGTTATACCATTCTGCTAAGGTGTACCAGGGGCTGATACTTGTCTTTTGATTTATTTCTCAATTTAGAATTCATTAAATTAATTAGAAATAAATTCATCTCCTCCATCTACCCTTAGACACTTTAATTTCTTTCATATCTCTTTCTCAACTCTAGCTAGACACCACTTGAACTAAAAAGCTTCAAATTTATCTTTCAAATACATTACAACCATCATTCTAGAATATTAATCAACAAATAAAGTGAAATACTTATACCATTGTAGCTTTATTTTCCAATATGTCAAAAAAGGTCTCTATGAACTAGCTCCAAGACTTCTTCTAAATGATAGTTCTTTCTTTTGAAACTAGTCTTTCCCATCTTTCCAATTTGAAATTTTTTACATAGACCCATATCAAGTTTTCTCAAACTAGGAATATCTCTTACACTTTTTTTTTCTTTTATCTTTATTAGCTTATCTAATTTCACATGACACAACCTTTTATGACATAACCAACTTTCTTCTACTTGAGCAATGGAACACAAACTTTCACTAAGATCTAGGTAGAATAAGTTACATTTTGTTTGATTACTAGACCCAACTAGATTTCCTTTTCTATCTAAAAACTTGGCCTTCCCATTTATGAGTTCTACCTTGAATCCAATGTTATTCAACCATGCCAAACTTAGTAGATTATGCTTTAGTCCTTCAACCCAATAGGCATTGTCAAATCTGAGTTCATTGGTTATTAAAATACAACCTTTTCCTTTTATGAAATGATATTTATTATTTCCAAATCTAACACACCCACCATCATAGTGTTCTATATGTTCAAAAATTTATTTATCACCGGTCATATGATGAGAACATCTACTATCCATTTATCATTCATAATAACATGAGAAATAAGTGCCATCCTATTTGACTCGTCATTTGTTTCATCTTTTATAGTTATCTAGATCATTTGATCATTGTCACTACTATCAGAATCTTTAACCATGAAACAAGATTTTTTACCTTTATCCTTGTAGTCCTTGTATCTTTGAAATTACTTCGTTCCTTTGTACTTATTTCTTTTCTCTTTGGCTTTTCCTTCTCTATTTGGACACCTTGCAGCAATCTGACCAACTTCTTCACATGAAAAATAGATTAGAGGAATTTTACCTTTGTACTTTCCTCTCCCTTTGGGATATTTCTTTTTGAGTAGAGCTTTAATAACTTCAAGATCATTGTTAGAACTTTCTTCTTCTTCTTCACTATCAGATTGTTTGGCCTTTTATTTCCTAACTTTATTCTTGAATGAAATCTTGGCTTCAAATGTAGACTCAATGCCTTTGGAGCTAGGAACATAATTATAATAGGTATCCAACTCAAAGGTTGTCAGTCTTCCCACTAGAGCATCCAAATTTATCTTATCATTTGGATCACATCTCATCTTTTTAATAGAACATACTCTAATTGCATAGATACAAAGAATGGTTTTGAGTACCTTGATTACAATTGTTTAATAATCAATGGCTCCTCTAGGGACTTTGATTGCACTTACACTTGCTTTGATTTGCTCAACATATTTTGCAATGTTTTCATCCTCTCTCATCTTCATCTATCAGACTAGTTTGTAAGACTCTCTTCTTTGGATCTCCTTATATTGTCATCACCTCCATAGATATCTTTTAGTTTCGCACACATTTCATGAGTAGTAGTGCAACCGTTGACCTCATCAAATTCAATATTGTTAAGAGAAGAAGCAATATCAATCCTCATGATGTTATGGTTTTTCTTTTCAGCAATCTCTTCAACTATCAATGTTCCAATAGGATCCTTGGAAGAATTTTTTAAATAATTAAAACCTTAATCACTAATGGTTTTGAAATACAACTTCATAAGTTCCTACCATGCTGCAAAGTTGTCCCTATTCAACTTTGGAATCTCTCTTCTATAGGACATCTTGATCTTTAGCTTAGGTCATTGAAACTATTTTTTCAAGCACCAAAGCCATTGATAGAAATTGTTGAAAATATAAGAGGACTAACTAAGAGGGGATATTAGTTACCAAAAAAATAAATCCCTGAACCTTTACATGTCAACACAAATCAAAACATAAACTCTGGTAGACTATATTCTATTATGACTTAACAAACACAAAAACACATTGTTTGCACTAGCAAATGTTGTAACTTGCTAAGCACTAAAATTATATTTGTTGCTCGGTAGATACTGAACATACATATCTTGAAGATGTTAACTATGATTAAAATTTATTAACTTTGTTGCATACATATAAAGTAAATATCATGAACACAAGAGACACCAATATCTAACGTGGAGACCCAATAGGGGAAAAACTGCCAATTGCAACTAGTTACTATTTTTCACTCTTCTAAAGTGAGGCTTTTTAGTAGCCAAGCTTGTTAAAGCTTACAAAATACACTATTAGGTGTGACCCTATTAAAATATTTAATCACCCTATTAGAAGTGGCCTTGTTAGAGGTCTTCAAGACAGTTCAAGTAGAAATGTCACCTTGTTAAGAGTATTTACAGATAGTTGTTAATAGATGTAGTTCACTGCTACAATAGTTAAAGAGTAAAAACGATATGACTTGATTGCCGATGCAAACTTATCTTTGTAAATTTTAGATCTTAATTCTAGCTTATATACTTGATCCTTCTCGATTGAATGTATGTTTGCAACTCCACAAGTATATTCAAGTTATTCTTCCAATTCACTTCCTCTAAGCATCATCTTTTCTTAATGCTCTTATTCACATTAAATCCCACAACTTGACCTTATATTTATATCTTTTACAATTTCAATTTGACTTGAATAAAAGTTATAATAATTAATATTCATTTCCTTAATTGGCTAAAAGAAAAAAAGAAAAAAATCATTTAAATCAATAAGCCAAGACAAGAAAATCATTCATTAGCCGACCTTGCTCGATAGACACTAACTAAAATAGATTCTCATTTGTGAACCAAGTGAGCTTGGTTAAAGTGGTTTTCATGCCAACTTTCTTTGTCTCCTAAGTGAACTTGGTAGACACTATCTTCCATGAATTCTCTTTGGTAACTGAGTAAGCTTGGTTAACATTAGTTACCTTCCAACTTTCCTTTATCTCCCAAGTGAACTCGATAGACAAAGAATTGTTTCCATTTCTTGAATGATCTTGATAGACACTGACAGGTGAATGTATGACATTTTGTGTAGCATCACAATATACAATTGATCAATTTTTTTCAATAGTCAACACACTAGGTTTCCCCAAATTCATCACAAGATGAAACACAAATTTGAAAGGTATATAAAACAAGTATAGTTAATCAACCATTTGATTTTTTGATATAATCTCATAAAAATCAATTTGAAAAAGTCTTTCATTTTTTGATATTTTAATATAATACAAGTTGATAAAGGTTTCCAATTTGGATCGAACAAATTAAAACTTTCATGTACATATCTTAACTATCTATGTTTTCCAAATAATTAAGTATTTATTAAAGTCTCATGATAATCTACATGAAAATTTAAATAGTTTATTAAAACTTTTCATAAGACTTCCATTTAACAATATCTTTAAAGATGGAATTAAAAATATTAAATATCACATCTAGTTGAATAAAAATTAAATTTAATCTAAGTTAAATTAATATTGAAATTTAATTTCAATAATAAAAAGTAATATATTAAATCAAATCCTTTATAATTATTATATTAAAAAAAAACTAAATTTTGAATAATAAAATAACTTTCTTTTTCTTCTAAAGAATTTTTTTCTGAAAAATATTTTAAAAAACCAAACATAGTTTTTAACAACCCTAATTAAGGGCTCCTTTCCTGTGATACCCTATCCACCAACTAAGATAACCTTTGCAACTAATGTGGTAGTACATGGTGTTACTCCCAGCAACCCTTGAGCTTTCTCATGAAAACCCTTGTGTTACACACAATATCTCAAGGTCATCAATAATAGGGAAAGGAGGTGAGGTGGGTGGCCCAAAAAAAGAATGAAAACTATATGGTTATCATAGTAAATTCTATTTACTATTTTACTATTTAATGATATATATATATATATATATATAACCCCTTTTTAATAATATTTTATTAGCATTTTTTTGATAGGGAGATTAATTTCTAGAATTCAAATGTGTGAATACAGATTTGGTTCCCATTAGCAAACCCTAGTTTATTTTCCTCCAACTTTCTAGCTTTCTATAGATGTTTGTTCAATACTAGTACACTCAAAATTTCAACAAGAGTTTTCAGATTTGTCTACACATTTCATGGAAATAAAATAATGAAATTTAGTGATGCCCAAAATCCATGAATTTCATATGTTTAACAGCGCACAAGAAAATCCTCCTATCAAAGGTACGTTTTTTGCTTTGAAATTTTTGTGTAGAAATGAGCTTGAATCTCTAAAAATAAAGAGTCTACATCATCCTAGTGTTTTGGGTTTTCAAACATGCAAACACCTCTTCTTTTATTATTTTAATTTATTTAATTCTCTTGTGCACACTTTTGTCCTTTAATTAGAATACACATTTTTTAAATTATTCCCACTTTGTTTTAATTAAATACGAAGATGTTTTTTTGAAAACATATTTATTAATTTAACTAATGATAATATTTAAATTCCATTACTTAAATTTAAATTCTAAATTTCCTATTATTAAACAAAATAAATGTAATTACATCCATTTGAGTCTTTTAATAAAATCTTTACATTCATTTTTTCCATTTAACTAATTTCTTAATTAATTAAAAATAATAGTAAATAATTTTAGTTTCGTTGAGTGCAGCAAGATGGTGTACAAAAAGAGGGGGGGAGGGTGGGGAGGTTGGTGTAATTGGACAGATTTTTTGTCAAATCAAAAAATGAAAATATATTTAAGGTTCATCAACTCAAAATGAAAATATGTGTAAAATATATAAGTTGTAGTGCTTCAAGGATCTACCTTCTAAATGAATAGAATTTTTACAGAATGGATAAGATTAGGTGAGTCAATCCCTATGCACATGAAAAATAGTTCCTAATTTTTTAAGAAAACATAACATAGTTTTTTCATGTGCAACACAAAAGATGTAATTATATTTAGTATTTTGCATAATCCTTTTGTAGGATCATAGTTAAGAGTCATATCTACAATTTGTGTTTTTTTTGTAATTTTATAATGAGTATTTTTTTGTTATGAATTATTGAATTGACTACATCTTAGAATTTTGGTACTTGTTCATGTGCGAAGCATAACTTGAATCAAAATAATAAAATATGGAAACTAGGTTTTTTTTGAAGTGTACAGAATCATGTGTAGAACAATAATATATTATTCATTTTGAATTTGTTTTCGTATATCAAAATTTATTATTAAAATGGTAGACATGTGTCTCTAAGAAATGTAAAGGTAGTAGTAAAAGTAATTAAAAATTGCTTCGATAATATTGTCCAAAAATAGAAATATTTATATGATTAGAAAGCTAAGAAGACATGTAATATTATGGTAGTGATTTTAGAGATACCTACTTGACCATTAGAAAACAAGATGAAGGAAAAGAAGAGAATTGATTTTAGAAGATGAAAAATGATTAAATGAGAAAAATTGGAGGGAAAATAGTCTCCCAAGTCTTTGGGTCATTTTTCTATGCTATCACAAAGCCATAACCTAACTAGATTATTAAAATTAAAAAGTGTATTCAAATCTTGATTAGGTTATAAAAAAGCTAGTCGGGATATTTAAAACTTTACTATGAAAGTAAGCTTTACTCTAAAGACCATAACTTTTACATATAATGCCTGATTGACTCTGTTCAAAATGCATTGGAAAGATATTAAAGTGATTTACAACATGATGTAGATAAATCAATCCTATGTAATCAAAATTTCATTCTTCATAAATTTGAATTAAGAATAATTTAAACACAAGTAGTGATTGTTTTTCAAATATGTAATCAATAGGTAAATGTGAATGCTAACATATTTTTAATTCTCTCTCTCTCTCTCTCTCTCTCTCTCTCTCTCTCTCTCTCTCTCTCTCTCTCTCTCTCTCTCTCTCTCTCTCTCTCTGTGTGTGTGTGTGTGTGTGTCTGTGCGCGTGAAGTTCCCATTTCAAAGATCAAAGGTCAGGGAGAGAGATAGGGTGATTAAAGATTAGAGTTCAAAGAGAGATGGGTAAGGGGTTAGAGAGAGAGAAAGGATAAGAGAGAGAGAGAGATAGGGGGATATGATGGAGAGAGTGAGAGAAGAATACATGGACATAGATAGTGAGAAATATTGAGACAATACGATAGGAGAGAGAGAGCGAGGGGTATTGGACATGGAGAGAAAGAGAGAGTGATAAATATGAAGAGAATGGGATAGGATGGAGAAAGATAGGGGAGTGATACATGAGAGAGAGGGGGGTGCTTAGGGATTACTTAGAGAGAGACAACACTAAAGGATAACAAGTTAGAGAGAGAGAGGCTTCGAAGTTAGTTAAAGAATGCAAGAGGTTAGGAATTTTTAAGAGAGATATATTAGGTATTATTTAATTATTATTTTTGTATGCGTATGTGTGTTTGAGAGATAGAGATAATCAAAAATATGCTAGCATTCTTGTTTACGTATTGATTATGTATTTGGAAAATATTGACTACCTATTTTAGACTATGCTTAATTCAAATTGATCACAAATAAAAAAATTATGACATAGGATTGGTTTATCTACCTAATGCTATAGAATGCTTCAATAGATTCGAAACTCATTTTGAGTGGATTTAATCAGACTTCGGATGTGAAAGTTATGGATTTTATAGTGAAGCCTATTGTTATTTCTTCAAAACTTGATCAAATTTTGAATAACCTTATTAGGTTTTGATGAAGGTTTTTATCCTTAAAACTAGATCAGCTTTCGTTTGAAATATAAATTATGCCTAGGCATGGTAAATAAGCTTGAGAATTTTTAAAAATTTTAAACAACTCGATTGGGTTATTAATGTTTTTGGTTTTTTGTGTGTGGTGTCCCCTCAATTGTACACCATCTTGGTGCACACACACTAATTATACCCAAAAATCATCATAGACCCACAAACCCAATAATAAAACTCATCTTAATGAAAAAGTACAAACCAAACTCAATGGTTAAAAATATCAAATTAACATCACATTTATGATTTCAAAAAGGTAAATAAATCAGATACTTGACCTACATTTTTGGAAAATTGGGTTCGATTTAGGATTTGGACATGAGAACTTTCTCCCCTCTTTTACCATTGAGATACTGGGATAGGGCATAGTCACCATAGAATTTTATGGAAGTTGATTCATGGTACCTACAATTTGCATAAAATCCAAGCATATACATATACATATATATATATATATATATACATATACACACACAGATATATATATATATATATAAACTAAATAAGAAATGGTGGGAAGTGGTATATCATGTAGATCCTAACTGATAATTGACAATGACTTCCTCCCTCAACTACATCAAATATGTCAAACATAAAGTAAAACATACATGTATACGTTACACATGCAAATATGAGGTAAGTAACAATAGAACCATATCTAAATTTCATCCATATAATTGTCATCGTGTAAACAACTAATCATTATATGAAATATTCAAAGCATCATAATCAAAAAAATAACCGTGAACACATGAAATATCTGACTATAAATTATCTCATCAAATATATAATCTAAGTATCAAAAGAACATCAACCAAATTAGGTAACCAAGTACGACTAAATCATCTCACATTACCATGAAAGTTGGCCTAATAGAATACAAAAATATAACATAAAAGAAAACTAAAGGTGGGCACTACATTAAATACTATTAAGGAGTTTCATAGGTTCTGTGGGAAAAGGAGAGACATAATAATGTATAATACTATGAAATGTGTTGTACTCTTATAACATAATACATGAAATGAAAAATTATAGCTCAACTACGATTGAAAAGTGATAGTATATAATATGTTAATAAAATTGGGGTCACCTTTTGAAGGTGGAAAAATAAAAGTGTCACATAGATCAACTAATGTTGGATCAAACTACAAAGTGGAAAATTTATTATGTACTAAAACCAAAAAAATTAAAACACTCTTACCTTGTCCCTAATTAAAAAAATACGTGTTTTTAGAACCTAGAGGAAATAATTGATAGGTACACACATTTATTCCTCAAATAATTAGTGATGAATTAGTTTCATATATAAATATCATAATCTTCACTATTGGTTGATATTTGTGCACTTAGGAAAAACTAAAATTTAATCAAAGATACTTAACTCTTGTTAATAGGCTAATATTGCTAGTAGATCATTTTTTCCTAATTAGAGAGGTGTTATTTGATGACAGTCTAAAGTTTCTATGAAATGAATGGTAACATATTAAAGAATTTAAGTCCCTATTTTTTTTCTAGTTTTTAGTTTTTTCTCTACTTATTCTTTTGTCAGAATTTTGGGTAGGTTTCATATATTTTTTTCTTCTTAATATTGCTTCTTTCAATGTCATGTGTGTTTTATTCTTCTGCATGGCATGTATAGGATTCCAATACATTTCCATGCTATTTAAATTGTTACCAGTGTATGAATCTTTAAATGTTATTCTAAGAATTTGGCTTAGACCAGAATTCACCCAAGACCAAGGAACTCAAACACAAGCATAATAGTAAGCCAAAGAGAGAGTATGATCAGAATAATGATATATTCATTCAATATGCCCTATATGCCACATACATGTACACTAGGAGTGCCTTTATATAAAGGCCTCAGGAAATATTCTAGAATGCATAGAAGTCAGCAACATGATAAGTCATACAATCAGGCACATGTCCACCAAATATGAGTTATCCTCCATTAAGCACTAAAATAAGTGTGATGATGTGAGGATAAGCCTACATGCAAATCAGTGCTGTAGAACACATGTCCTAAATTAGGAGTGTGAATAACTATGTTTTCAACATGACAACTCAGTGAATGATGCAAACTCTAGTGTTGTAGACACCATGTGCTAAATTAGAGTTGCATACTTCTATGTTGTCAACATGACAACTCATGAGAGTACACAAACTCCTAAGTGTCTTATCTAAAAAAATAAAAAATAATGCTTAAACCTAAGTAAAATTAAGAAATTTTAAATAGTAAATACTTATTTGAATTGATAGGAGATTTGAACTTAGGTTTGGAACATAGAGAACATCTTAAAACTTTCCATTTTCCATCTCCACATTTCCTTTCCCTTAAACTTCCATTTTCGTATCATCTCCCACAAAGATGTGCAGTACCTTTGATTGCTTCATTGAAGACCCTGTGATAAGAGGCACCTGAGTCAAATATCCATTCCTTTGAAGAGTTTGAATTTTTCATGAGTGCTTTCCCTTTTCCCTTTGAATATGAAGAAGACCCTTTATCATTGTAAGCATTAGGCAATAGAACATTAGGTTTCTTCCTGATGTTGGTTAGCTCATCAATCTTCTTGAGATAACACTCATGCTCTTCATGACCCAATTTCTTGCAATAGACACACTTTTTCTTCTCCTTATTTTTATCCCCCTTCTTGTTGGTATTCAACGACTTGCCTTGTAGATTGGATTGTGGTGTTATCTTTTTTACATCCTCTAATTTGTTCTTCCACTTTTTCTTACCCTTTCCTTTATTTGAACACTATCTAGCTAAATTTTGAGGACCCTCATTGTTGGCCACCAATGATTTAGACTTAGGTGATTTCATAATCCCCATTGATTTCAACTTCTTTTCTTTAGTATCAAACAGATCGACATATTCATCAAAAGTGACTTTCTTATAGGCAGACCCTAAGGTATTCTTTGAAGTGTTAAATGAAGATACAAATGTGAAATAATTTGATGGTAGTTTTTTATGAATGAGATAGATCAATTTTTCATCTTTGATATAAATCCCACAATCAGTAAGCTTCATCCTTAGTTCATTAACATTGATGATGAAATCTTGTATGGAATCAAATAAATTAGGATCTAAGGAGACAAGCTCATCTTCAATTTTGAAAACATCATCTTCAAACACTTGACTATATAGTTTTTTGAGGGTATCCCATGCTTCTTTCGATGTAGAACACTTTTTAATTTGATACATGATCTTATCATCAACCCCCAAACACATATCATTGAGGGCTTTCCTATTCATTGTTGCCCAAGCTGAAATATCACTTGCTAATACTTTATCACCTGCTACTTTAGGAAGAGTACCATCTACATATTGTAAAACTCCATTATGCATTAAGTGATACCACATTTTGATGGACAATGTAGCATAGTTATGAGGAGTTAATTTTGGAAACTTAAAATTTTGCATAATACAAAAACTAAAAGAAAAGTGTAGAAAAAAGAGAACACAACACCAAGAACACCCTCCCTTTTCTTTAAATCAAGAAACTACCACCCCCCCCCCCCCCCCCTAAAAAAAAAAAGATGCCTAATTATTTATTTTCAAATCTAAATCATTTTCATTATCTGCATTTTTTGAATTTATATTTTTGGAAAATTATTTTCTACTATCTTCCCAGTTAGAGAATTCTTTTTTGCTAAACTGGGTCATCACACCTTGGCTATATAACTTTAGAATATTTATTATTGTGCAAGGTATTATTAATACTACAAGAACCTCTGCAAAATTTTTTCCATATTTCAAATTTTGGCACAAATTAACCGTTGGCTAAACCAAAATCGACATATATAATTTCGATGCAGTGCCCCGACCATCACACTCACTAGCAGCCTTATTCAAAATACACCCTATGGATTGGTTATATTATATAGCACATAGTGCTATAAGCCAAGTGATGTGGGATAATTCCCATGAACCTCCAATGGCCAAAAATTAAAATTTATGGTCATTTTTTCTTTTTCTAGCCACACATGCCACATTGGATGTGCCATGCGGCATCAACATCAAGTGACATGTGGCATAGTTTAATACACCTACACAGAGTTCCACATGGATAGAGTACTTCCCACAACTCTACACCATGTGGCTAGGTTCAATTCACTTATGCAGTTCCCTGTGCAGACCAACCGAGTCAACAAATTTAATCTAGTTAGCAGTATGCTAGACACACTCAACAGACATGTTGGTGCCCACATCATCATTCACATCAGCACTGCCCAATCAAATTTTGTATAAAAAACACCAGTTGCTACATGTGCAAAAATTTGTATCTCCATAAAATAAGGGCCGCCAAGTGTACCATCTGTACTGCCATGTCAGTAGAGGGCACATTTTTTGCTGACATCATATTTTCATGAGCTTAAAATTGATGGTCATCTTACCATCATTCCAAGGCTAATTTGAGCTACTGTGATGGCCATATGACCATCAAACTTAAACCCATCTTTTTCTAATGCAAACCCTCTCCTGATTGATTTTTAATTTTGTAGTTTAACTTTGGAAGGCCCTATCTTAGTCATCTAGACTCCAAATCAAGTGCAATTCTTTTTGAAACTGGCTAGAATTTCCTAAACTTTTTAGTAGTGTAGCTCTTTTCTAGTTTTGTTGCACAAATTGATCAAAATTTGAATTATTTGGTGACTATACTTGCATAATCCTATATTTTGGAACTTCAAACGCTCCATACAAGCACATCTAGAGTCAAAAATATGTTTTGTTTTTTTTGAAAGTGCATTATTTTTTCATCTACTTTCTAGATCTCTAGTCAAATTGTAGGGTTGTGTGGACAAAAGTGTAACTTTTAGAAATAGGTCATTTGTTTGCTTTGTATTGCTTTAGAATTGTAGCATATTGTAAAGCTCTAGATTTTTAATCTATTTAGAGGTTGTAACAAACAAAATTAGAAGTCAACGTAGGCTAAAATTGTCAAGTAGCTCATTGTAATCACACTACTGATAAAGTGCCAAAATTAAATGACCATACCCAAACTACAAATTGGGGCCTCCAAGTTATAATTTACAAAAAAAAAATTCCTCATGATCAACTTTCACCTAGAATAGGAAAATTTATAGTTGATCTTCAACAAATCGATGTTCCAGATGCAATGGCAAGGTCAAATCTAACTCTAGATGCTCCCAATTTCTACAAATTCTTCATATTCGGGTTAAGGTGTTGAAGCATGAACAGTCTCAAACAACTATGTGTATCAAATCTCCCTCGTCTTTGATACCATGTAAGAAGTTAGCTTAGGCTAGAATTCAACTGAGACCAAGGAACTCAAACACAAGCACAACAGTAAACCAAAGAGAGAGTATGATTAGAATGACGATATATTTATTCAATATGTCATATATGCAACATACAAGTACACTAGGAGTGCCTATATATAAAGGCCTCAGGAAAGTTTCTAGAATGCATAGAAGTCAGCAACATGACAAGTCATACGACTAGGCACATGTCCACTAGATATGGGTTATCCTCCATTAAGCACATAAATAAGTGTGATGATGTGAGAATAAGCCTACAATAGTGTAGCACGCAAATTAGTGGTGTAGACAACATGTGCTAAATTAAGAGTGCGAATAACTATGTTGTCAACATGACAACTTAGTGAATGATGCAAACTCTAGTGTTGTAGACACCATGTGCTGAACTAGAGTTGTGTACTTCTATGTTGTCAATATGACAACTCATTAGAGTACACAAACTCCTAAGTGTCTCACCTAAATAAATAATAAATTAATGCATTAACCTAAGTAAAATTAAGTAAGTGTAAATAGTAAATACCTATTTACTCCAACAATTATCCATAGATCCCTTCATTACTCCACATTTCCAATGCCCACCAATAAAGAGACCTTATAAATAAATTATATCCAATATTTATTAATCTTTTAGGAGTGGAGTATTCTTTACACTACTCCATTTTTTCATGTTATAAGTCTATATATACATGATATTGATAATAATAATAGCAAAAACATGAATAGTTATGTATCAAATCAAATTGATTATTCATAATCAAACATTCTATAGTTTAAAAATTGTACACACAAAATATATGTTAATGAAATTGTGTCTTTTTCTATAATGTAATGATAGAAAGAAAAGAGTTTCTAAGGAGAAGTAAATTGAACAACTTGTCTCTAGAATTACATCATGAAATGTATGATATAGTTCAAGTCAAATTATTATATAAGAGCTCATTTAGGAAATCACACCCCACATATTCATTCTCAATGACTAAAGTAATTTTATTATGAAAGTATGATCCCTCATAGAACTATAAATTTTATCTATCCACTGATGGAAGAAAATTCATCCATTCATCAAATACATATAAAAAGAAATTTTTTTTCTTCAAATATAAATTCTATGGTTTCTAAAGATAGCCCCATATTGCAACTATAGTATCAAGTAAATACTGTATGATGTGTACTTTCTTTGAATCTCACACGGGCCAATATTTAAAGGTTAGAGAAAAAGGTAGTTGATAGAGGGAAAAGGTTTAAGGATAGCCAATGATTGAATAGATGCAGTTCATCAATATGAAAATGATAGGAGTTATATTTTAGTGCATATAAATAATCTGGATGAGGAGGAGTAGACTTGTTGGAATGAATAATATAGAATTGGAAAACAAGGTAGAGGACAAAAAGTACTAGGCTATTGAGGGAATATAAATATGAATGAAGGTAGGAGGAGGGTAGAGAGGAATAATCAATTATACCACCACTGGTAGTTTCAGACATAGTAATGACTTAATACAATAGTGTGAATGGGGTTCTCTATTGTGTTCCATTGCTCAAAGATCTAGAAGAAAAGAAATGATTAAAAAGTATTTATACATGATAATTTCCTCTACATTCCTCATAGGACATAGCCTAATTTACCAATGATGATACACTCTCATAAGTATAGAATATTATCTACTCTAATTTTAAAATTAATGACTAGACTAGGATGATTATCACTTTATTTAGATATTGAGAGAAGATTATGAACAATTGGACACTAGTTAGTTATATTTGTTAATTTCATGAGATAAATAATAACATTTTTATAAGTGCACATTATAGCTGAATATTCTCGAATTAATTATATTTATGAAAATAAGGGGATTCCCTAAACATTATCTAAGCTTTCTTATGGTATATTCTTATCTTCAAAGGTTGAGCAAGGAAGAAATATGAAATCACATACCCATCAACATTTTAAAAAGATATTTAAAACTAAAATCTCCTAATAATTATTATTTTGATAAATTTTATATTTTTTTAAAGAGAAAATCTAAATTAAAAAAAACAAGTATTTGATAACTTTTAAAATAAAATTAACAAACACAGAAGATGAATGGTAAAATTGTTTAGACAAATATTAGCATATAATGTCATTAATCCATATAACTTGGTTGTTGACAAACCTTGCACATAAATTATGTTCAACATAAATGAAAAGGGCCATGGGTTCTTCTTTAGATAGAAATGTTAACTCTAATATAACTTTGAATTAATATAAATGACTTGTTCAAACTTAACTTAATATTTCCATGGTTTGTACAATAAAGAATATGGATTTCAAGATGACTTATCTTTTTGTATAATTTTTCTCAACAATTATAATGTTTGAATGATGTAATTTCATGAGGTTAGAGTTACAATCAATAACTATAATTCGTTAAACTTTTTCAAAAATTTAAAGGTAGCTTATGTTTGTAGATTTATCATCATACTTTTATAGCTTTTTTATAATTCTAAAAAAGAACCAAAATGCATCATGTTTTGTTGAACTTTTTGTTGCTAGTTCACTCTACGAAATTCAAAAACATTGACTATGATTTCATTTTTTACAAAATAAAAATAAAAAGTATGGTTAACAATAAAATAATATTAAAAATATATTAAAATAAATTAAATTTAAGTTTTTTCTACTTACAAAAGGTATATCAAACTTTAGTGCAAAATTAATTTTTACAATTCATAATGTAATATTTAAATAAATGTATAGGTATCGAAACATATTTATATTAAGAATTATTGGTTTTTTTTGTATTTTAAAAGCTTACTAAATTATTTTTTTAAATATTAACAAAATTATACTTATCTATAAAAGGAGAATTTATACTATGATGTGAAAAGAAAATAGTCCATTAGATTATTTTAAGACGTGAAGTTATTTGGTATTTTACCTTTGTACAAGAAATATAATATGATGACAATATTTTCTACCAATTTATGGGTCAATGAAATAATGTAAATAGAGTTTAGTATATAATTAATTGTATTAGTGATAGAATTTATCTATAATCAAGGATATTAGTGTTGGGAATTACTATATAATAAAACAAATTATGTCCTTGTAAACATTTAGGCATACTCATGAATCACAAGCTT
The DNA here is from genome assembly GCA_028749045.1 of Cupressus sempervirens. Taxonomy (NCBI): domain Eukaryota; kingdom Viridiplantae; phylum Streptophyta; class Pinopsida; order Cupressales; family Cupressaceae; genus Cupressus; species Cupressus sempervirens. Next base: position 736,945,914 of record CM053790.1, on the reverse strand, counting down.
TTTAAAGAATCGACGAGGGTATTTTAACTATGGATTTGTTTTATTTGATCATGATGGAAAGCTTTGCTAGAGTTTCAGTGAACGGTGATACTAGAGATAGAGAAATGGATGGGGAGGGCAAAGCTGGAGATAATGCCTTTGAGTGGTTTCCTTCTTAGTAGATTCATATGCCCAGCTTTTGGTGCTATGTTTCTCTCTGTAGGTGGTCTTTCTCTCAGGTGTTTGTATCTCCCAAGTTTTTTGTTATTTTCTTAGGTCCTTAGTCTCTATTTGATTCATCATTCCTCTAAGATAATGGATCTTTCTAGGTTGGAGTTGGCATTCTTGCCTTTTTTCATCTTTTTCACTCTTTACTTCTAGTTGCCTTGATATAGTATTTGACAATCTTAGCTTGTGTTGGGGTTTTCCCTACCGCTACCTTTGCTACTACTAGAGATATGGTTAATCACATCCTTGGGTGTACTAGAAGGGGGACCATTTACTTCCATTCTCATTTCTTCTAGACCAACGATTCCTTGGGAGACCTTGCTTCCTTTGCTATCTAAATGGTCTTTCACTCTAGGATTTCTTTGGTACATTTATTTTCTTTGGTTCCTTTATGTTCTATGTCTAGGGTCTATGTAAGGGTCTATTTCTTTCTCTACCTAGGTAGAAACCATGAACTTTTTCTTGTGGCAAGTATAGTCCATCTATATTTTGTTGCTCGAGAGGGGGTTATCAGTGAACTTTTATTGGTAGTATTTATGTCATGATGCTCTAAGGATTTGGGCTTGACCTAAACTAATTTTTCCCATTCTGGTTTGTTCAGTGTTCTCATTCTTTCTTATATTGTATTTTCCAGTGCGCTATTTTCCCTCATTTACAATTAGATTTTTAAGTTTCCTTTTGGATTATTTTTAATGGTCTCTTGGCCCTTGTGCAAAGTGGGACCCTATTGAGATGGATTCTCCTATGATAATTATGGTGAGGGTTTGTAGCTTCAATTTTCTTCAACTTCTTTCTTCATTGCAAAATAATCCTATGTAGGTAGTGATGTGTATGTTAATAGAGGTTCTTGGTCATACTATAGTACCTTCCCCTAAACGTTGATATTCATCTATGAGTTTAATTTTATGGTTGTCCTAAGGTTAGGTGTAAAGATTGCCCTTGCACAACCAATGCCATATTAGCAATCTCAATAAAATGTGGCAAATTCAATGAGAGTCAAAGTCTTTTGAATATTGACAAGTTAACATTAGTTGATTAACTATCATTAACTTTAACTAAAATGAAACATATACATATGCTTAAGTTTAAAAGAAACCACAATTTTGTTACTAGATTACCAATGCTAGATAGTAGATACCAAATAGTCTCACCATGATGACCAAGTTGAAATAAGCTCTAGAACCTATCTAAAAACACAAGGGCAAGAATATTGTAGGTGTGCTTTACCACCTACCATGAAGCTAATAAGGTTCCCTAGAATCTTTTCTTAAATGAAAGATACCCAACTCGACATTGAGGGAGACTAAATAGGTTTTAAAATCAAGAAAGTAATGGAATTGCTCAACACATTATCTACAATTCAACCAAATAAGTAACACATCTTTGCAAGACAAGAAACACAAATTTTGAAGCCAAATGCAAGATGACATATCAATCAATTCCATAGGAAAAGTACTTAAGCTTAATAAGTTTCTTCTCATATATCCATTAGGAAACCATATCACATGTTAAGGAAAGCCCTTTCCAAGAAAAATACTACCTCACCTCATAATAGTGAGGCAGTCAAATCACTCTCTTAATGGCTCATAGTTCATTTCAATTAAATCATGACACAATAAAACTAAATATTGACCACTATCAATACTTAGTTATCTCTAGATATCTAATCCAAGGTAGGGATTTTTCTTAATCCAAATATTTAATCCACATGAAACAAGTCAACTACCTAGTGTAATTGTGCATCCCTTATGCTGAAGATGCATTAAATATTTTCCATCACATAAGATCACATTTTTTCTACATATTTTCCACTAGATACAAGGTCTACTCTTTAGCCAAAACCATGTTATAAGAAAAGGAATTATTGATGAATAGTCATAATGATGATTTTAACATAATAATAATAACATCAAAGAACTTCTTCTATAGTAATGAAATAAACAAGAGTTTAGGTCAACTCAATAACCATACTTGTCATCTAGGTTGGCTTTTGACCATACATAGAAAATAGATATGCAATAATAACCTAACCGAAAGTAGCTTAATGACCTCTTTACTAGTAGGTAATGAAATACATCAACCAACATGTTATTCCATCCTAACTTCTACAATAATAACATAGATGATCACACATCATCAAAGATAACTATTGCAATATAAAAATGAAACTTCCACATATTACATTGTCATCGAAAGCACATCATGACACAATCACATTGTAATAAGTAGTTAGTACAAATAAATTCCTCTTACAAATACTAAGATAATTTTAATATTCTTTAAAGTTTATTAACACCATTTCACTACTATAAGGAAATACTCAAGTTTCTCACTGAAATATGTCTAATTCAACAAAATGTCCTTTGATATGAATCTCAACAAATATAGTGTTAAATAAAAATAAATATTGACTATCAAGTTCATTACTATTCCACGTCTTTGAAATAAAACTATTATAATTGGCTTAGCTTAATACACTTTAATGATATCCATAAAACTATGCACAAAACAGAATGAGAGGCACACAATCCTCAAATCACAACCAATTCCAAGGTGGAGCAAAGGTATTAACTACTCTTAGACCCAAATGCCCATTGTGAAACTCATCTATCCATCAACTTTAAGGGTTTGATAGGCTAATCCCGTGCTGGACTTGGATAGTGTTAACAGTTCATATTTTCCATGCAAGATGTTAAAGGAACCTATAGAATTTGGTATGAAAACCTTTAAACAAAAATAAAGTGACATTACTAAATAGTATAATATAGATTTAAAGTTGTTGGATCTAATAATAGATTATTTCTAGAACCACAACCCATTTTTCCCCTTAAGCATATGGTTAGAACCTTATGAGGCATTTCACACACAAGGCTATAGAAGCATTTAATATACAAAAATAATAATAAAACCACAAGAAACCACATTTCTTGCATTTCACCTTTCTAAATTCAAAGATAAAACAAGTTTCATTGAATTTCTAATAATGAAAAATAGGAACCTAGGACTTGGTGCTTATTAATTCCATATGGTTTGAACTTTTGAAACTTCATCGCTGCATTCATCATTGTCATCTCCGTCTTCTTCTTCTTTGTCAAGTAGTAACTCCTCTTTCACCTCATCCGACAAACGGCTTGGAAACAATAGAATATCCTTACTATTGTTGATAAAATTGTTTATGCCAGTTACTACAGGATCTTCTTCAAATCTCCTTAGCAACATAGTCCATTTCTACAAATTTGAATGTCATTCCAAGGTAGTGAAAGAGAATAGAAACCAAAGAACAAGTGTGGGAAAATGCAGCGAACTAAACATCACCATCGCTATTCTTAGCATTTTCTAAAATTATAGCTCATTGCGAATCCTTAAACACTTCAGCAATCTGTCTTAGGGGTCTTGTTTCATCCTCGACCTTCCATGCCATTGCAACTATTTATTTCAGCAAGTTAAAATTTAGTAATCAACTCTTTTAAACTATAATTACCATACATACGATAGTATGGTGGAAAGAGTAGACACGAGATGGCTTTTTCTTTGGTAATAAGGCATAAAATTTAATACCTAAGACAAGGCCTCTCATGATGCTGCAAAAACTATTGAATCCCGAACTCTATGATGCTCGAGCCCCTATCATTAATCCAATTCATTGTGTTCTTTTTTTTACAAGAATACCACGGTGTAACTTACCCAACTAATTGGGTTATCTCAAATAATGATTCAAGTTATATCTAACTAATTATGCTATCAAGAATTTTGTAAAACTACATGGCAATACACATCAATAATTTTGGAATATACAAGAGAGGGTTGTGACATCCTCCTCCCCTAAGACAAGGCATCATCCCAATACAGAGATGTTAAAGATTACAATCATATTAATAGAAATTCAATACTTCCATATTGTAATTATCAATAATCTAATTTCTATTAGCCACAATAACACATGCATCTACAATCAATTATATCATTAATATTGACTTTCATCTACTCAAATAAAGTCAAATTTTTTTTCCTTAGATGAAACCTACATTGCATTAGCACATTAATTCTCATGGAACTATCTTTTCAAGACAATATTAACATTTAGTTGAAGTAACATAGTTCATGGAAAAATAACATACATACTTATATAAGCATATAAATTATTTAATCATTTGAAGAACTTTTCTATGTGAGTGTATGAATTCCATTACGTCTCTATAGTTTTACATGGTTAGACTGCCTCTCTCTGACAATATTCCCCCTTTCTTATGATGCGCCATTCCCTCTATTGCATTACATGAACAACGCAAAAGTATTAGTCCATCAAATATTGTAAACCAAATCAAATATCAAATGAAATATCTAATCAAATACTTACTTATCTCCATAATTTTCAAAATTCTAGTAACATATTACCTTCCATTTTAATGATATCACACACATACATATGCTTACTTACCATACCTTGGAACACATGTATTTGACCCCACTAGTAGGTACTTCATATCCACTTCCTATCATACTTATACACATACACTCATAGTGATTTTAGCTCATTCACAATATCAATATCTCAAGGAGATCAATTCAAATATTAGGAGTCAACATTTTTCCTTTAAATTTACAACTTCTTACTTATCTTTTAATCACATCTTGAGCATGAGTAACATAAATAATCAACCATACATACCACATGTATCATCTAATATGTGGTGCTCACTAAGTGATTACTCATCCACATCAATAGGTCAGTGTCCACGAAACATAATCAAGTGATGTTATCATGATACATCTAATTCATCATTGTTTAAATAATCATGAAATAGAAAGACATCCACACATAATTATCAATGCACTTACCAACATTTGATCATGATAATGCACAATATAGCTCCAAATTAATGGTATTTATCCAACAAATATGACAAGTAAATAAATGATATAAAAGTCACATTATCAAATGTACCAAGCAACATTGACCCAAAGTTCTTCATCATTAGTTAATAAAATCAAATTCCAATCAGACATATCGACCAAAGGGTCTAATTTGGGGTTCATGATGGCTAAGTCTATATTGAACAACATATTGACTAGGAGTCAAATAGATAACCCAAAATGATTGACCAAGTTGACTAAATAAAATGATTCAACAACTTTCTATAAAATAGAAGTCACCTGCATGGTAAATCATTACATAAAAATAACACCAATGCAAAAATATTGTCAAATTACATAAAAGAGGGATCTATACATATCGGTTTGCATTCTCATTGGAAGACCATATTTTCATATGCTTGCCACATAGGCAAAAAGTCAAGTTAGGTTACTCAAAAATCATCTAAGTAGATACAATATCTTCCAATTAATTTTGCAAATTCATTCTACATTCCAACTTACATGTCAAAATGATAGGTGCAATAAATATTACATTTCATAACCAATTATAGACCAAATTGTTGAACACAACATATCATCACATGACTATGCCATGAATGAAAATATTAGAAGAAGTTGACCTACATGTCCAAGTTTATTCTATCATATGTAAAAACCATGTCATGTTAAGAAATCGCCACATTATCAATTGCAAAAACACATAAATAAGAAAACAAAACATATAGTTTGAATCGTCAAAAATTATTTCACTCACCATAATCAAAGGTTAGAAAATAATTTTCCATTTGAGAATCTAACACATGACATTATCCAAGGAATCCATCCATCAAAATGCATGATTTAATAAATATACAAAGTATAATTTAAAGCATCATACCTCCATGGATATCATAGAAAATGTCAACCTACATGTTAGACATGGAACAATAAGCACATCATACAAGTGCAATGTCATCTATCATATGATCAGCATCATCAAATAAATCATCTAGGTATGCTCACCAATTACTTAGAAGGATTAGTAAGTTCAATTTTTATCAATTTAGTGAACTTAGGCCCTAAAGCCCATCTTATCACCACAGTGTGCTTAACCAACATATAAGCACATGTTGTGATGTATGACCTTCACACCATTAAATTATCACATAAACTATGGTTTGAGGTGCTTTCTTTCCCAACTATGAAGCCTTACACTTCCATGGGATTCTACCTAACACATAGAATGCCCAACCTTGTGATGCCCAATAATAATACAAAATGCACTTCCTTGGGATCCTACCTAACATGTAGAATTTCCAATCTAACAATGCCTTCACAATACCATAGGTACATTTTGTTGCATCCATGCCCAATAGTCCAACAAAAAAAAGGTGGAGCTATCTAGTGCAGCCATGAAATATACTACTTCCTAGAAGAAGATGGATCAAATGGAGCTGGTGCTACCGTGAAACACACTACATTGCAACCATGTGCCTAGTAGCCTAATCATGGAATGTAGTAAGGAATAAAAATAAACTACACATCTACACATATGTAGTAAAAAAAAATAAGAAGACCCACATACACACATATGCATTAACTAGAAAATCAAATGGCTTCACCAAGCACTTTATAAGCCAAATTCAGCAGTAGAAGAAACAACAACAACATGTATCCATTCTACAGAACTACCATATAGAAGAGTCTAAATGTGAAGAATCCATCTATTGTTCCCATAATTGCTACATTACACGCTTCCATGAAGGAAAATACATAGCATTTTTGTAGTACCAGTATTACATTGGTAGGTAGAGTGAAAAAAATGAAAGCAACACTTCTACCCATCCCTATTTGTCCATATTTGGCACCCACACCAAAAGGTAATCTTTCTAAAAGAATAAAAATAACATAAATAAATGTGAAAGGAAGAATGACATGTTCTTCACAATCTACTCCCTCATACATCCTATCAATGCTCAACAATGAACATCATAGATGATATTACTTCCAAATCATAGGACTAGTACCATCAAAAATACACACACACACCCCAACCACCTCAAGATCAAAGAAATCTTGAAAAAAAAAAATCATAATTCTGAAGTCAAAGTCCAAAAGGGAGATATGAAACCAAAATAAAAGTGAACAAGAGTCATAGTAAATAGGGCACATAAGAAATTGGTGGCTCAGTGGTCATAAAGAACACACAACTTCACACTAGTCTTTAATCACATCCAAGTTCATGAAATTGAACATAATAAAATGAAAAGCCAATTCACTTAAAGCACAATGACTCTCACTAGTCACCAAGAGGGAGTAGATGTTTTAATGATACCTTGCATCCAAGAAATGCTAAGAACATAACCACTTCACATGCATCACATGCAATTTATCTTGATAATCACACATTTCTGAATGCATAATGAAACATGTAATACTTTTGTAAATGAAATTCATGTTCTTCATACTTATCATATTAGGTTACTCAATGAACCTCATGAATCTGGCATAAAATAGAAATAAATCCCTACACCAATTGCGCATCACATGTCATAATAAAAAGACATTTTTCATTGCTATCACAAGCCAAATCTTTATTTGGTAGGCTCTCATAGCCTAGTGCAAAAGTCGACAATCCTTTGACTATTTCAATAGTTCAATTTTAATACTCCAATACACATATTATACCATCACATGGTTTAAAGTATATATAATTATAAACATATAAGGTACATAATTTACCAGTCATTCCATAAACTTTCCATTTTGACAATCATTTAAGGAATGCAATTTTATCTCCAAATCATGACATGCATAAGGAACCTCATATCCTTCTATGTCAAAAATAATCATAACTGAGAGGCACAACATGCAACCCATCTCATCAACCCATACAACATAAAGTAAACAAGTTGAGTTATAGTTGTATGTCTAGCATAGTGAACTCAAGGCCCAAGCGTGGGACCAACTGCTTTGATGCCATATGTAAAGACTACCCCTGCTAAACCAATGCCACATCAGCAATCTTCACAAAATGTGGAAAATTCAACAAGAGTCAAAGTCCTCTGAATATTAACCAGTCAACATTACTTGATTAACTATCATTAACCTGAACTAAAATAATACATATACATATGCTTAAGTTTAAAGGAAACCAGATATTGGATACCAGATAGTCTCACCATGATGACCAAGTTAAAATAAGCTCCAAAACCTGTCTAATAACACAAGGGCGATAATATTGTAGGAGTGCTTTACAACCCTATCACCAAGTTGATAAGCTTCCATAGAATCTTTACTAAAATGAAAGATACCCAACTTGACATTGAGGGAGACTAAATAGGTAAAATGAAGAAAGTAATGGAATTGTGGAACACATTGTCTACAATTCAACCAAACAAGTAACACATCTTTGCAAGACAAGAAACACAAATTTTGAAGCCAAATGTAAGATGATATATTTCAATCAATTTCATAGGAAAAGTAATTAAGCTCAATAAGTTTCTTCGAATATATCCATTAGGAAACCATATCACATGTTAAGGAAAATCCTTTCCAAGAAAAATAGGACCTCACCTTGTCATATTAAGGTAGTCCAATCACTCTCTTAATGACTCATAGTTCATATCAACTAAATCATGTCACAATAAATCTAAATATTTATCACTGTCAATACCTAGTTAACTCTAGATATCTAATCTAATGTAGGCAATCCTCTTAATCCAAATATTTAATCAACATGAAACATATCAACTACACAGTGTAATTGTGCAACACTAATGCTGAAGATACCTAAAATATTTGCAATCACATAAGATCACATTTGTCCTACATGTTTTTCCCTGGATAAAAGGTGTACTCTCTAGCTAAAAGCATGTTATAAGAAAAGGAATTATTGATGAATAGTCATTATGATGATTTTAACATAGTAATAATAACATCAAAGAACTTCTTCGATAGTAATGAAATAAACAAGAGTTTAGGTAACCGTACTTGCCATCTAGGTAGACTTTTGACCATGAATAGAAAATAGATATGCATTAACAAGCTAATCCAAAGCAACTTAATGACCACATTACTAGTAGGTAACAAAATACATCAACCAACATGTCATTCCATCATCCTAACTTCTCATTCAATAATATCATAGATGATCAAAAAATCATCAATCATAAATATTGCAAGGTAAAATTAAACTTGCACATATTACATTGTCATGGAAAGAATATCATGACATAATCACATTGTAATAAGTAGTTAGTACCAAGAAAATCCTCTTACATATACTAAGATAATTTTAATATTCTTGGAAGTTTACCAACACCATTTCACTATTGTAAGGAAAGAAATACTCAAGTTTCTCACTGAAATGTGTCTAATTTAACAAAATGTCCTTTGATATGAATCTCAACAAATATAGTGTTAAATAAAAATAAATATTGACTATCAAGTTCATTAGTATTCCATGTATTTTAAATTAAACTGTTATAATTGGCTCAGCCTAATACGCTTTAAAGATATCCATAAAACTATGCACAAAATAGACCAAAAGGCACACAATCATCAAATCACGGCCAACTCCTGGGATGAGGGAAGGTATTAATTGCTCTTAGACCCAAATGCCCATCATGAATCTCATCTATCCATCGGCTTCAAGGGTTTGATAGGCTAATGCAATGCTGATCTTGGATAGTGCTAATTGTTCATATTTTCCAAGAAAGAAGTTAAAGGAACTCCACAGAATATGGTATCATAAGCCTTAAACAAAAACAAAGTGGCATTCCTAACCAATCTAATACAGATTTAAAGTTGTCACATCTAAAAATAGATTGTTTCAGAACCACAACCCATTTCCCCCTTAAGCATCTAGTTAGAACCTTATGAAGCATTTCACACACAACGCTATGGAAGCATCTAATATACAGAAAAATTAGTAAAACCACAAGAAACCAGATTTCTTGCATTTCACTCTTCTAAATTCAAAGATAAAACAAGTTTCAATGAATTTATAATAATGAAAAATAGGAACCTAGGACTTGATGCTCATTAATTCCATATGGGTTGAACTTCTGAAACCTCATCCCTCCATTCATCATTGTCATCTCCATCTTCTTCTTCTTTGTCAAGCAGTAACTCCTCTTTCGCCTCATCTAAAAAACGGCTTGGAAACAATAGAATATCCTCGCTATTGTTGATAAAATCATTTATGCCAGTTACTGTTGGATCTTCTTCAAATCTCTTTAGCAACATAGTCCATTTCTGCAAATTTGAAAGCCATTTCGAGGCCGTGAAAGAGAACATAGACCAAAGAACAAGCGTGGGAGAATGCAGCCAACTGAACATCACCATCGCTATTGTCGATGTTTTCTAAAATTATAGCTAAATGCAAGTCATTAAATGCTTCAACAATCTGTCTCAGGGGTCTCGTCTGCTCCTCGGCCTTCCCTGCCATTCCAGCTATTTATATCAACTTGGTAAAATTTAGTAATCAACTTTTCTCAACTGCAATTACCATACATATGACAGTATGGTGAAAATAGAAGACATGGGATGGCTTCGCCTTTGGTAATAAGGCATAACATTTTCTACCTAAGACAAGGCCTCTCATGCTGCTGCAAAAACAACTGAATCCCCAACTGTATGACACTCAAGCCCCTACCGTTAATCCAAATCACTATGTTCTTTTTTTTACAAGAATACTGTGGTGTAACTAACCCAACTAATTTCCCTTATCTCAAATAATGATTCAAGTTATATCTAACTAATTATGCTATGAAGAATTTTCTAAATCTACGTGGTAATACAAATTGAGAATTTTGGCATATACAAGAGCGTCAGGCTCGATTTGAATGGTGGCATCAACATCAGGTCAGATCTTAACAGTGGCCCTAAACGTTTAAGGTTGGTGATGTCTTTGAAACTTGATGGTAGCTTTCTTCTTCCTTGGCCTTTATTTTGCTAGTGCCAGGGGTTACTTTTGGTTTTTGATTCTAGGTATCGATCTAAACTTGTTTTTAAATTTTAGGTTTGTGCAGATAGAGTCTTGTATTTTGAAAAAAGAGCTCTTTCAATTTATTTCCTTTTCCTTGTTGCTTTTACTTGTTGTTACTTTTACTTTTCGGTCTACATTGTCTAGTCCTACTCAAATTAATTAGAACAATGAGAATTCTTTTAATACATTGAATTTCTATAGAGTAAAGTCAAATCTTATAAAACAATATAAAATAGTAAATGTTTCATTCAATTATTTAATACATTTGACATTTGATGTATGAAATGAATTAAAATATAGAAAGTTCAAATTTGTTATGAAGTAAACAAAAATTAAATACATAAATTAGAAAGAAGTACTCTTAAATTGTAACATTAGGACAAAAGAAAGTGAGTGTTATATATCTAAAATAAGAGATTAGTCAATGGGCCCTTCGTCTATTAATGAAGTTGAATGGCTCATAAAGAGCCCACCAATGATCAAGTCTTGTTGAGTGCAAGGCTCCGACATCATAAGGGATGAGGTCGGGATTGTGCCCCGGGTGATTTTGATGGCATGGATGCCCCTCGGTCCTTGGCTCTAAGCCGAAGAGGTTTTAGGAACGAGTGGGTTCGTATCGAGTTCCTGAAAAGTCTATGCGGTGGCCTTCGTTGGTTGGTAGCTTGCACGGTTCATGCCTAACTAGGCTGCCTTGCAAGTCTGAACCCTCCATCAAAAAAATAAATAAGAGATTAATTAATAAATAATGTTTAATGTTTATAATTGTATAATGTAATTGATTAAACTAATGGAAAAATTAGATGAGATGAATTGAATAAATTATGAATCCATCCATCAGAAGATAATGCTATGAAATCATTAACACAAGTAGACCATTGTACATCATTACACTTTATAATGTTTCTTAACCATTGAAAATGATTGTAAACATTAGTAACCAAGAATACATGAATAGTTTGACACGGGCAATAAACTCAACACTTTGACGCATACCTATTTTATAGATCAATGAGAAGAGTGATAGAATTTCTGAACTTGTTTGTGTTTATTTTTTTACATTAAAGTTTCAATTCACACTCTTTAATACATCGACCTTTGACTCAGTCCATACTTTGTTTAGTCATAATAGATCAGGATTTAAACCCTTATGTAATAAAACAGAACAATTAAATCTATACAGATATAAAAATAAAAAAATTTACGGTACCATAAAGAAAAAAATATATATCTAACACACATACGAAAATAATATTATGTAACCCTTCCATTCGTAAGTCGGTATAGATATTACAATCTGAATAAATAGAACAATTTAAATGGCAAAACAATGCCCTCCTTAGAAAAAGGTAGTCATAATAGCATAACTAGAAAAACAAAGCCTAAATCCACTAGCACTCTTCTCTTAATGGCCCTTAAAGGACAAAAACCGCCATGCAGGCGAGAATGAGAGCCGAGAAAGCAGAAGAGGCAGACGAGAAAGAAGGGGTGGCCATGGATTGTGGTGGTTCAGCGGCCATAACTGTGATTTTAAATTTCATGCCATTATTGCAGTGCTTTCCAACAGAGCATAAGAACCACATATTTCCGGCCTTCGTTAATGGAACCATGTCGTTTCCACTTTCATACGATACAGCGTCCGATCCTGTGCTGCAATCTTTGAATGCAGCTCCGCTTACAGATTGAACATTGTGGGATCCCTTGGCATAATTGAAAACTACATTCATATTCATGATCATTAGAATCTTCAATACATATAATTGAAAACAGCTACTTTCTAAGAAAGTCACTTTGAATTTGCTTACCGAGGGTGTCCCCAACCGTAAACATTTGATTTTCTGCCCAAGCCGTGTAATTAAAATCGAGTTTCCACTCGCCGTCACCCACAATAATATCTTTGCCCTCTACCCGTACAGATAGCATAGATATCAGACATGCGAGCGCTACTATCATTGTTAAACTCTTCTGTCCCATGGAGATCCAGCTAATTCTAGCCATTTGACTAGCGATTAGATTGCTATGGAAGAAGGGAAATACATATTCTATTGAGATAGTTTAAACATATATGTTGATTTCATTGAAACGGTGTTGTATATATAGAGTCAGGTAATACTTCGTAGATGGCAGATTTTGATGGAGACGAATAGAAACTACAAAGAACAGACGTTTTCGGGTCAAATAGCCTGCAGCCTAGAACGCGTAATTGAACAGTACATCCAATTAAATACCTATTCTATTGAGATAGTTTAAACATATATATTGTTTTCATTGAAACGATGTTCCGTATATATAGATGGATGCCTTGATTTGTAGACGGCAGACTTTATTGGAACAAGTAGAAAGGACAGAAAAAAATATTGATTTGATTGACAGACAAATAGAAACGACAGGATATAGCGTTTGATTTGTAAATGGCCTGCAGCATAGAACGCCAAATTGAACGATATACTTGTAACATCGTTTACGTTCCAAGAGCAACGTGATCAATGAATCAAGATAGTTCATCTCAAATGCTTCTATGCCTTGTTTGTTCTATATTTCATTTGAAAAAGACAGAATAATTTTTTTTTAAATAAGAAAAACAAAATCAAAGGTTGTAATTTGTTGTTGAAACTGATTTTTTAGGGATATTATTTCCTAGATTTTTAAATTCTTTTTGGAAACACGTAAAATATATGAAAAGAGAAATGATAAGATAAAAAATAATTTTAATTGTGCCTGGGACAAATATAGTGGAGATAGTATATTTGTTAGTATCATATCTAACAAAATAGATTTCACCATCTTGTAGTTATTGAGTTATTTTTTATGAATAGTTATTTTCTATTAATAAATAATATACTATTTTACATTTAATTTATTCATGTCTCCTATCTAGTATACATTAGGAATATGTGACTACATCATTTTTTGATATTAATTATAGTTTGCTTCTTGCTTATTACTTAGATATTTTAGGAAATCAATAACTTGCACAAATTCTCTTTAAGCCCATCTGTAAACACATAAAACATCAAACTTAGGAGAACATCTTTAAATCATCAAACATGGCTATTCATGTTTGTGAATGTGATAAATGCAAGTGGAATTGGTGAAATGAGATTAGTGAAAGCTAGAGAAAAATAAGTTTTAGGGGTGTTCAAAAATTTTAGGCAATTGTAGAGATGAATAAAATGGTGATGATAAGAAGGGATTAGGTGTTGGTGGGAGTTTGGCCCTAGGTTTTATGAAATCTCCTCTTATGCCATTTCTATTGTGGACCTTTTTATATTCAAGTGTTAGAGAAGTGGCAATTTATCCTATGTTTATGTGTGCCCTATTGAAGATTCAAGGTTTATTCTTTGACCTATTAGCTGTTATAGTTTTTCTTGATTAGGTAGTTTGATGTTTTTGTGGTCCACTTCTTTGCCTCCTTACATCTTATCTTAAATTTATGTGTTTCGGAAGAGTACCCAGAAGTGTTATGCTTTTAGAGTATATAGTCAACAAGAAAATCTCCACAAAGTGGGTCTAAAAGACTTTTTTCTTTTCCTCTCCCTTGGATGAATTTCTACTTCACCATTTGGTAATTGCATTTGTACTTTTTTATTTTTATGATAATGTTTCCCTATTTTGGCTACCTTTAATGTTGGCCATGGTTCTAACTGGTTTTTTTATAAGGGCTTATTATCAATGTGGATCTACTCCATTCTATTCTGCATTACTCATTTCTTGTGGATCAAAGATTAGTCTCCCTTATGATGTATATTATCAAGCACTACTATAAAAAACTATATAATTTTTGGCCTCTCAAACACATCTGATTCAATTGTGAATACTAGTGTTGTTCATGTTCCAAGTTAGGGAGCTAAGATTTTGGATTTTATTCTTCCTTTTGTTTGATATTATTCTCTTCTTGGTTCTTCCTTGTAAGGTCTATTATATACAATACATTTCTAAGTTTTGGATTTTGTAATATTGCTAAATCTTCCTTTTCTAGTCTCTTGCCTCTAGAGTTGTGTTATTTTGTGGTCATTTTGAACCATGACATTAATCATAAATTAATTCCATAGTTTAAAGGTGACTAGTATTAAAATTATATGGTTTTCCATATTTTAGAGGATGATGACACCATTGTAGGATTACAAATTTGTTCAATAGTGGTGTGTTGACATTAGTGGTGTGTTAGAGTCTAGTATTCTTGTGCGGTTTTGCAAGAGAGGAGTTCTTTCATGCCTTCTTCTATAAAGGCATACACATTTTTTGGGTAACATTATCTTATTTTGGGGTCACAATGGTTGTCCCTTTATCCCCTCTTTCTTATGTGGATCATATCGAGGTTCTTTTGACTAGTCCTTTTTCTAATGGTAGTGGTACTATTAAGGTTACCCTAGATATGATGCTAAATAATAATCTTTACCATAGCAGTGAAATAACTTTTTTGTCTCCATTCCATTTCTAAGAAAAAACTATAAGTGGAAAGAGCTAGATTATTATTCATAGCAATGCATATTTTCATACAAGTAGGATTTGCATATGTAGTATTATAAACAACATACATAATAGAATTGGAGTTATAACTTTAAGAAATTATAGTATCCACAATATTATGACAATAGTACCCCCTAATATGTTAATCCAAAAACTTCATATGCACCTTATCATAGACACCCCACTCTATGAACTACACAACAAAATATTTTTGTAACACAATATAAACCAATGGGTGAAAGCACAAACCTATGTCACCCTTTTGCAAAGGAAAAGGATAAAAAAATTATACTTGTTCACCTTCAATGAAATAAAATTGGTATTATTATTTTGAATTTGAAAATGAAGTAAGCTAATGAAATGTCTAGAAATCGATGAAGTTTAGGATTGTAATTTTTAATAACTATTTGGAATAAGAATTGATTTGTTTTATTAATTTTTAAAGACAATTTTCAGTTACTAAAAAATGTTGAAAATTGGGGGTCTAGTTCCCACCACAAAACTATAGGGAAATAAATTTATTTCCTCTTGATCTCAGACTATGTTATAAATAACGTAGATAGCCAGAACAATCAAAAATAAAAATCAGCTTTAGACCTATATTTTTTCTTTTATAATTATTCAAGTTTCAACTCACCTAAAATCAATAGTTTTCATCTCCCACCATGTTTTTCAAAACAAATTTATTGAAACCAAGATAAAAATTATACATTCTAGAAGAGGACTCTCTCCTCTAGAATGTCATATAATTTTAAATTTTTTTGATAAGATTTAATATTTTTTCATTCTCGAAACTGACATCTTTTTGAGTGTTAAAATACGTTCTTGTAGAATTTTTGAAGTACAATATAAAATATCTAATTAAAACACTATAAACTTTATATGAGAATATTCTTGACTCTAAGCTCTATAAAATGGTGTTTATATGTTATTAAAAAATATCATAAAAAATAGTAAGAGTCATTGAAATGCAACTTTTCTAAAATAATGTTATTTCTTTAGTGATTAGATAGAAACTAGTATAAAACATGCATTTAATATTTATTTTCAATTGGAAACTTGTGAGACTATATATAACTTATCTAGAGTAAATCTATCTAGAACATATGTTTTAACAAAATTGATTTTTAGATAGAAAAACTAAAAATCAGTCATTCTGATAAGTCAACCTAAAAGGTGACACAACTTTGTACTTTTACCCCAATATTTGAATAAAATATTCTTCTAAATTAGAAAGTACTATATTACACAAGTATCAATCAATTTTTCATGCGATCTTTTGAACGATGTATCTTCAATTTATGTTGTTAATGTCAATTCTCACACTCTCAAACCTTAATTTTTTTAATATTCAACCAAAATTCCTAAGAGATGATAAATACCATTATCATTGTCTAACTATTATAATTGGGTACAATTCTCGATCATATAGTCTCCATCTCACTAAAAAAATTATATTGAATACAATTTAAAATACCAAACCATTTTTTGAAATAAATCTTTACAAGATATGTATCCTTTGAATGTGTTAGTATGAGAAAGAGAAAGAAATAAAATAAAATAAAGACCAATGTACACTTCTCATATAAGAATCATCTCACGTCAAGGAGATAATTTTAGATGATAGAATTTTTGCTATCCTATAATGCCACCATCTTCAAAGAAGACCCTATTATAGTTTATCCATTTTATGTTTTTGATGACTCTTGGGAGGCCCAGTCACATCAATCAAAGAAAACTCTAACTATTGCACTGGTAACTTAGGCATTATATATTTCTTTCCCTTGTATTCAACCTCTACAGGATATTAAAATTGTATAAATATCTCAAACAATTTACTTTGAAGGCCATAATTAGAAGAGTCAGCCTATCAATGTTATCATATGTATGTGATGATGGAATATTGTCACCATGTCTCACGACAACAAAAATAGTGATAATATGTGAATATTAATTCTATAATAAATAGACCTTGCTAGTACTCCCTTCAAGCTGAACTTTTTGTGACTAAGAATCACACACAATCCATGTATTGAACCCCCTATTTGTATTCATGATAGATAAGATGAAACAAAAAGTGAAAATGGTAATTAGGATTTGAGCGTAGATAAACCATATCATATCAAACAAAGTTAGCATAAATAATGGATTGGTTAATGTAAAAATATCCACTATCCCCCTCCCAAACTCTACCTCCTACTTTTTTACGAATTTACTTTCAACTATGTTGTAGATTTTGTTCCCCCCTGTGTATTCCCAAACCGATAATGTTGTTAATGTATGTGAAAGAGTCATATCAATTGTTATATTATTAATTTTTTCAAGCCTTTGTTGATTATAAATTATGATAATTTCGTAGAGAATCATATCTTTTGATTCATGAAGAAGATTTGACAATGAAGATTATTTAAAGAAAGTATGATGTTATAATTATTGATAAATATGGAGTACTCAATGGGAACTTAAATGAATTAGACTCTGATATTATAATGTTCATTTGATTATTTTACATGATCTTCAACATATGATAAAAGTTATGAAATCATGTATAAGCAAGTCTATTTTGTATGTGAATGAAGGAATGCAACTTATTAACTAAGCTATTATAGTTATCATTGAGCACTTGATAAGAATGTGAAGAATACACAATGTTAACAAAATAAATATAGTGGTAACCAAGTCTAGTATTGATTGAGTAAGTTGTGATGTTCATTGAATATGAAAAACAAGAACAAGTTTACAAAAGATTTAATGTAAGGCCAACATATGATGAAAATTTATATTATTCAAGAAATTCCAAGAATAAGGTTGAAGTTAGTTATGAGTTTAGTAGATAGAGAAATTCAAAGAAGATCTGATGGAGAAGATTTTTTGATTTGAAATTGAGCACATAGTTCAATTTGGAATTCTATTTCTTGAGCATCTATACTCAATGAATGTAAACTTGACAAAGATCTAACAACTTTGATTAAGCAACAAAACTTGGAAGATTCTAGAGGAATGGAAAAACTTTTCTATTTAAGGGATGAAATATGATGAACTTATTGTTGCCAAAGTTTTTGATTGGAGTTGACCAAGTTGATGAAAGAATAAGGTAAAACAAGTAGAAGAGTATTGCAAAGATCAAGAAAAATAAGTGCTTAGCTGATGTGTGAAGTGTGTGAATCAACCAAAAATTGACCACAAGACAAAAATTGAGTAGAGCAAAGATATGAATAAGAAAGGTAGAGCTTAAACCTAAGATATCATCTCACCATTATTTTTCACCACTGTAGTACAATATTTTCCTCACTAAGTGGACTCTTTTGAATTATTATATGGTCGCATTCTTTTAAATATTTTGTATGTCCTTTAGAGAAGACCAATCTTTAAAAATGCCAAAATGTAATAAGGTCCAGATGATTTTTTGTTTAAGTTCATTAACAAGGTTGACTAATAACATAGCTCAATTTAGAAGAGTCAAAATATTTCTCTCGTCAGTTTCTTGGGGTTTTCCATTCACAAGGTTTCCAAATTAAATACCTATGTCAGAATGTGTGAATGCTCATTGTGCTACATGTGTATTTCATGTTAACTATCAAATGCCATAACTCAATATAAGCTGAATGATTACTCTAACACTTAGTATAATAAGGAATATTAAGTTGATAGTTTAATATAATATTTATATCAGTTTTAAATATGGTGTTAGATTAGGTTACTAAGGTAATCATATGAAAGTTTAAGAAGTTAAAGTTTATCAAAAAGTGTTTTTCAGTCCTATAGGATAATAAGTTATAACCAATTCACAAACCCCCCACCAACCCCCCGCCCCCCACCCCCAACCCACTCTTAGGTATCTGACAATTGGTATCATAATTGATCTCTTTAAGTAAAAAGTTTGAAAGGACTTACACTAAAGATCCCAAGATGTATAAGCGAGAGGTACCAATGATAAATAATACATTGACAATAGTACTAAGATCAGATAACAAGAATGTGATGGAAAAAAAGTGGATTAAAGAAAAATAAATTAAATGCGAACAGAAAAGTTGTGACAAACAAGGCCACATTAGTATGTAAAGGTTATTCACAAGAAGAAGGAATTGACCATGACGAGATTTTTTACTATTTTGCTAGATCTAAAGAATTTACAACTTTATCGGCATATGTGACTAAAAAATACTTCAAATTATATCAAATGGATATTAAGTCTACTTAGAGAAACCTAAAGGATTTGTTAAGCTAGATCATAGGCACCTTGTTTGCAAATTGCATAAATATTTGCATGGACTGAACCAAGCATCAAGAGCATGGTATGAATGGTTACAATCATATTTGATAAATATTGAATTTTTTAAAACAATTGAAAAAAAAAATTTATTTGGTAATTAAAGATGAAAACATGGTATTAGCTGCTAAAATATTTTTGGATGATATCATATTTGGTGATAATGAACCATTGTGCAAATCATGTGTTGATCAAATGTGTAAGAAATTAGACATATTTATGTTTGGTTAGATACAAAAATAGATAGGATTACAAACTCATCGAACAAAAGATGGTATATATGTGACTCGATCTAAGTATGTAATGAAGATTCAATCTAAATATGTAAAGGATATTTTGAATTTTTTTTTGGGATGAAGATTTAAGGCTAGTCAGTACACCTACAATGATTGGATTGAAATTATTTAAGGACGATACTACTATTGAGGTAAATGAGGCACAATATAGATCAATGGTTAGAAATTTATAGTAGTGCATTATAGACCTAATATTACACACAAGTTAGAATTGTTGCGTGGTTTTATTCTAATCATAAGAAAACACACATAACTTCCTTAAATTGGATATTTAGTTATCTAAAAGGAACTGAAAATTTTGAATTGTTGTTTAAAAAAAATTGTAATTTTTATTTCAAAGTCTACACTAAAGCTAGTTGGGCTAGAAAGTTGATGAAAAAAATACTAGAACTAGTGGACCTTTCTTCATAGGAGAAAGATACATTCTAAGGTTGAGAAAGAAATATAGTTGCATATCACAATATACTATTGATGTTGAGTATGAAGGAATGCAAGAAGTTAGTAATCCTATCACTATCTATTGTCATAATACTAGTGCAAAGAACATATCTACGAATCCAATGATGCATGCAAAACTGAGCATATATTTATCAAGTATCACAAATTGGGAGAGAAGTACAAGAGAAACAAGTGAGGCTTGAATATGTGAAGGCTAAAGTATAAATTTGAAAAAATATTTACCAATCTATTACATAAAGATGCTTTTGAGTATATAAGAGAAAGTTTGGGGTCCTTCTATTGATCTTAGATTCGTTTTGACAATTGAGTGTCAACACACTTACAAAATTTTCTAAGTTGATGCCGAGTATAATATAGATGTCGAGTTACAATATGTGCCAAGCTAGAAACTCAACAAGTGTCAAGTCATTGAGATGTTAAGAAAATATACAGTGCCAAGCAAGCTTCAAGTGTCGAGTGACTAATAGATGCCAAGTAAGTTCAAGTATTGAGCCAGACAGAATTTAGTATGTGTTGAGCATCAATAGTTAGCAAGTTTTGAGTAACACGGAACCAACATAAGAGTTTGTGCCTTCACAAACTAAGATGTAAACCATTTTTGAGCTGACATATGGGAAAATATCAAAGCATTAAGAGAGAAGAACAAATCTATTTGGATTCCCTATGCAATCAAAACGTAAAAAATCAAAAAAATGCAAAGATTTGAGTGGGAAAGTTAGATGAATCTCAATTGTAGATTCATACCTAATCCTAAGTCACAAAATCCTTTTAAGGAGGTGAAAACCCCACAATTTAGAGAGAGACAAAGTGTGTAAGTGTCTAAGAGAGAATACATGTTAGAAGATAATGCGAGCAAAGTTTGAAAGAAGTGAAAAGGGTGAATTCATCAAGTAGAAGGTAACCTAGAAGAAGGAAAGAATTGTAGAATCAGTTATTAGAACAAAGAATCAAGCTTATAGCATTTTCATAACAAATCAGTGAGGATCAGATTGGATAGAACAAGGATCTAAAATTATCAATAGTAGATTGTAATTAATCAGATCAAATATTCTACTATGCTTTCTAAATATTATATTAGCAGAATAAAATCCTATGGAGATAGGTTGGCTTAACACCCATTGTATAAAGCCTTTGATAGGGTAACATTCCAAGTGAATGTTTTGTAAATCCTTTAGCTAGGTACACTTTTGATAGAGTGTTAGAATCCTTTACCAAGGTAGGATCTAACAGTCCTTCTAAGCTTTTAACAGGACAAGCCTTTCACAGGGTAGATCATGAGAATGGTCAAAATATGTAACCTTAATAGATGGACTTTATTGTTGCAGTAGTCAAGATTTGTGGGTGTCATCCTCACCCTAGTTTTACCTTCTCATTGAAGGGTTTTTGTGTAATCATATCTTGTGTCAAGTGTTTTGTGTGGATACATTTGCTTGACATGTTATTTCCATATGTTTATGAATGCAAAGATTTTTAAGTTAAAAGTTTTATTGGTTAAAATTTAGTACTTCTAATTCAGCCACCCCCACCCCCCTCTTAGAAGTATACTTCCCACTTGTAAATCCCAACAATTGGTATTAGAGCTAAGTTCTCATTAGGAGACTACTTACATCTTGGAGAAAAGATCTTGAGATGGAACTCTACAAGTTGGGAAAGACCATTGAGAATCAGGAGATTGAGATACACCTCTTACTGCAACAATTGGATGAAGCCAGAAATGCCTTGAGGAGTTAGCTAAAGAGAAGGAAAGATATTGCCATAGGGTAGAAGCAAGGAGTTGGGTCTCAATTCTGCGAAATTCTATGGATTGAGATCATACTCTTTTAGAAATGGGTACCCATTTGAGGCTCGGGCACTCGATCCGAAATTTAAAAAATGGGCACCCATTATTTATTTTCAAAAAACGGGTACCCGTTTTTGAAAACATAAAAAAAAATATATTTTTTAGAAATGGGTACCCATTTTTTAAAAGTAAAAAATGGGTACCCATTTCTAAAAAAAAATTAAATTTTATTTTTTGGGGGGGATTTTACATCCCGATTTGACTTTTTCAAAACGGGTACCCATTTTTTGAATTTAAGTAATGGGTACCCGTTTCTTACAATAATGGGCAAATTTTTTTCTCCTACCTTGGATTTTGGTTTGGGATAGACTTGGTGAGACCAAGCCTATGCCCTGACCTCTCAAGATTTGGCTAAGGCATGAAACTAACAAATTAATGCTTTGCCATAATTTTTAGAGGGTCTTACCGATCAAATTTTTGTATGAAACAAAAACCCATTAGAACTCTCATTGTCCTGATTCTAGAAATATAAATTTTATAGTGCTACGGTTTTATTTACTATTTTACATTATTTTTTAATGAAAAGTGGTACATAAATGTAAAATAGTGAAGTTCACTAAAACTTTAATAACTTTTTATTTTATAATTTTTCTTAAATTAATTTATATGTCATCAATCTACATACAATTCTTTTGACATTAAAAAATGAAATTTTGAAAAAAATGAAATTTTGATCAAATTATGGTGTCCGTACATGAGAGGTTTTAAAATTTACCTTTATAGCCAAATAATAATTAATAATAAAAAATTAAGAAAAAATCTTGTTGTTAATCTATGGTGTATTAGGTAACTTCCTTTAAAAGGATTTACCAAAATTCATTTATTTGTGTCAAATAATGGTGTTCCTACATGAGTGTGGTATGGTCCCGAAACAAAGATTTTGAAAAAGTGGTTTTTAAAGATCCATACGAAAAACAAAATCTATCATATGGGTATACAAATAAATTATATATTCAAAAACTAGATTCTAAACACAAAAAAAATTATTTCTGAAGTTTTTTTATATTCAATCTCTAAATGCCTCAAATTTTGACATCAATTGACAAGAAATTTCAAAAATAGGAAAAACACTTCCACTTTTTGCCCAAAAGTGAGACCCAACTTCTTGCACTTACCCCATAGCTAAGAATGACACTTAATACAAGGAGATTTATACCATAAAGTTATTTGCAAATGGTAACTCATGTGAGTTTGATGCAACAATTGTAGATCTCATGGACAAGAATAGAGCACAAGGTGAATAGACCAAAAATCTCAAATTGGAGCAAGAATCACAAGCAATACTGTTATGTGAAGTGATTGAACAATAGAAGAAAGCCATGGAGGATAAGGTCATGATTGAAGAAGAAAAAAGAATCTTGTTAAATAGGTTGGAAGAAAATTTAGCAGAGTTGTCTAGGATCTCAAACATGCAATTGGATACCTTGAGCCAAATGATGAACACACATCATGAGTTGAATGTCAAGGACATTGAAATAACTACATTGAAATTGCAAAATGAGAAATTGCAGAATGACCTAAAAGGAGAGAAGGAGTTTACTAGAAGCTTCAACAAGCCAAATGAAGCCATCAAGTACATTGAGCAACTACTAAAACCCCCTAGATCTAGTAAAGACACTTTAGGTTTGGGCTATACATGCATTGAAGAAAGAGAGTCATCCAAGACTAATGAAATAGGGAATGAAAAAGGTAAGAACTCCAAACCCAGTTGTCATTTTTGTGGTAAGAAAGGACATACAACTAATGTTTGCAGGAACAAGAATGGTAGTCAAAATGCTAAGCCAAAGAATATGACACATTGTTACAAGTGTAACAAACAAGGTCATCAGGCACATGTATGCAAGAAAATGACTATGCATCCACCAAGATTTTAAGGACATTGATACAATTATCAAAAGTATGGACATAAAGCCTTTGAGTGTAGATCCAAGCCTACATGGTCATCAAACAAGGGAAGAAGCCATGGAAATTCCTATAATTGGGATTACAATACAAAACATAACTATCACTACTATCAAGAATATGGACACATCCCTTAGAATTGCATAAGAACACATTTCAATGGAAGCTACAATAGATGGTTGAGCCAAACTAAATGCTTTAGTTGTTTGAAGACTGGTCATATTAGTAAGCACTATCCAATAAGAATAAATGCACCTAACTTAGACTCAAACAAAGGAAAAGGCAAGGTAGATGTTGAGCACATTAGAGGAGAGATGAATAAGACACAAAATAAGAGAGATGGATGAAGCACATCAAATGAAGAGATAGCTCCCCCTAAAGGGTCAAGTGGTCATACTTCATCAAACTAAGCAAGAAGGTATTTTGGATGTATATTTAAATTCTTTATTATACATCAGTTACTAGAATAAGTTAGTACAAAAAGGGATAGATCAGCATGAATAAAGATACAAGGTTAAGTCTTCAAATTTTTTACACTATTTCTAAGTAAGGAAAGTTTCCTTTAGATGCCAAGTGAAATCCTTGTCTATGCCGAGATGTCTGCCAAAGTTTGTAGGAGTTGAGTTAGTAGTGGTTTTCGAGTAAAAGGGAAATTATAGTGGATGTCAAGTGTTGGAAAATCAATGGAAGCCAAATAAAGTAGAATTTCATAAGGAGCCAAGTGGATAGTTGTATATGCACTAACCATTAAATGCTATGTAATAAAGGGTATAAGGTCAAGTTTTTGATCATTTCTTATCATTGCAAACATATAGAAAGAGTGAGAAGAGCACAAAAAAATTTCCAAGCAAAGATTTATGCTTTTGTGAAGATTCTAGCAAAGATTCAACATCATTTCATCGATCTAAAGTATTTTCTCAAGTGTTGAGCTACCTAGTTACACAAATTTTATATCTTGTAACACTAATTTTCAGAAATGACATCTAGCTCTAGGAATCCTAAGGATAAGCAACTGGTTGATGTTTAATTGGTTAGCAATGAAGTTAAACAACCATATTTTAGTCTAATTCCTGAAGTGGCTTACAAAAATGACCATGGAAACACTCTATCTATTATTCAACCTAAGGTTATTATGGTGCAAGATGTGAAAAAATGTTATAATTGTAAAGTTAGAGTAATAGGTGACATCAAGATTCAGCAAGCCTATGATAAACTTTGTGAGAATGGGGTATTAAAGGAAGAATTTTATATTGTTGAGAGAAAGAGCTTAACCTGTGCCCTTGATTTCCCTACTATTTTCAAGATGGAGTGGATAAGAATTGTGCTAAGTAGAATTCATGATGGATGTCTATGGTTGGAGGGTGGACCTATGAAGTTGTGAAAGAGAATAATACACAGGGTAACAGGAAACCCAACCCTAGAATGGAAGTGATTCAAAAGAAGCCATAGAGAAGAACACTGGGGAAAAGTGGATAAAAGGGGCATGACAATTGACACAATTAGAGATCTACTTGTAGAATTTTTTGTTAGGGTCATATCCAATAAATTCTACCAATTAATCTGACTAAATAGTGTACCATACATTATAGTTGATGTGGGATACAAACTTATCAAGAAGGATCATACATATGATCTAGGAGAACTATAACTGCAATAGATTATGGAGAATTTGGGAGCAATAAGGAGATCCAAGAGTGCTTAGTGTAAGTTTGGATCAATTTTGATATGCATATTTTCTATATTCAAAATGAATTCCCCTCTTTTGATAAAATAAATTGGAAGACAAATAGGTCTATAGCAATATAAGTGAATGAGTATATAGAATAGATGGGAGCTAATTTTGAAACCTTAATGACAAGCTATTTTGAAGATTTCAAAGAGTCTATGAAGCAAAGACTCAAAATACTAGTTTCTCTAGTGGATCAACATATCAATGACATTTTTTTCTTAGTTGACGTTGACTACACTTAGATCCAAGAAACAGTAATAAGGGTGAGATGGCTAAGGCCACCTGGATATGAAATTAACATTGATGAGGCATCGACAACAATCACAACATTGCTTGTAGAGGAAATTGATATAAGTGCAAAACCTTTTGGCACTTTTGATGTTGTAGAGTCCAAGGTAGAGATGAAGTTGAAAATTGGTTCAACCTTAAAGAACAAGGATAAACTAGTCAAAAATCTGAAGGCTAAATTTGGTGAAGGAACAACAAAAATAGAAGAAGAAGATGATGAATATGATGAAGAAGAACAACAGAACCAAGGGACACTTACCTTGACATAAGGCATGGGCAAAGATGCTAAAGAGGAAGAAGGTTCTGAGGAGGAAGACCAAGCTAAGGAAGCACCTACCAAGCCAACGCCAAAAGAAAAGAAAAACTCAAAAATAGCTTATAGCTCATCTAAAGGGAAAAAATATAGCCAATCCAAGCCCAACTAAGCCTACTACAATGGAAAGTACAAGAGCTGCAACAAAGGAGGCTAAGGAGTAGGAGAAGAAGAAGGCTATCAAGCAGGAAGGACCAACAAAGAAAAAATTGAGAAGAAAATATGTTGCACCTCCTAAATCAAATGAAGAAAGGACTGAGTTTGATGACAACAACCAATTTAGAGTGGTAAGTCACACCACCAAGTCTAATTTAGAAAATATATGTTATAATATTAGAGATAATGTAGACTTAACTAACTTAAAGAGCATTGACTTAAATAAGTTAAGTAAAGGAGAAGAAAACATGGTTGAAGAATCATTCGACACCATGACTACAAAGTTCAAGAAAACTCCACTTAAACTTGAAAATTCAATGCCCAAAGAGTTTTATTCTATTGTTGAAAATAAATTACATTATTGTCTTAATACGGAGAAAGAAATTAGAGAGTCAACATTGGCTCAAGTAATTCCTAAACTTACAAAAGGGAAAATAACCATGGAAAATAAGAAGCATGAGAGAAAATTTGCACCTAAATATAGAGGATTTAGTATTTTTAAGAATAAAATTGAAGATTTTTTTAAAAAGTCCACTCAAATGTGGAAATTAGTCTATGGCTTAACAATTGTTAAAGAAGGAGAAGAAGATCCCTTTGAGGGAAGAAACAATGGAGAACAGGATGACAATGAGAAGGAAGGTGAAGCTGAAAAAGAAAAGGCATATGATACAGTGGAGAAGGAAACTCAAAAGGATGATATGGAAATAGCTAAAGAGAAACAAACAAAACAGAGTGTGCAAGACACACAATTTCCACCTCCAAGTCCTTGACATGACACTTTTACACCTATAGAAACAATAAAAGTAAAGGATGTTCCTAATATTTCTAGTTAGAACATAAAACCTTTGACTATAGAGGATCTCAAGAAGATCCTTGACCAAACAACTCTACAAGCCCAATTATGGAGTAATCCAGTGTTGGTTAGTGTAGATGAGTTACAAAAAGTAGTAGTTAACTTGACTAGGTATAAGATGGCAACACAAGAAACATCTTCTATCATCCCTACAACTATAAGTGGACAACCTAAAGAGAAAGCTATAAAAGATACATTAGCTATGGTTGACTCCACAGTCAAAGTCACTACAACTATTGAGGAGCCAACAATGGATCAAACATGATAGATGGATACTTCTATTTCTACTACACAAGTACAAGGTGCACCACCACAAATAATTATTATTGATAAAGACAAGGAGACCCCAAAGGAAAAGGAGCAAGAAGAGATTCAAACTTTGGTTGATCTGCCAACCTCTGGGACTCCAAATAAAATACCACAAAAGCTGAGCACTAAAGTGATACCACTTCAAATTTCAGCACCAAGCTCAACCTCTATGAAAGTTGTAACGGTACTTCATTATGGAGACCCTACACTAGATGAAGAAATAGTCATTCCCAAGTATGACTATGCAATTATGAACATTGGTCAGATCAATGAAGTGCAAGAGGCACTAGAGAGGAAGTAGAAGCATGAGATACTTAAAAATAAGTATAAAAAGAGGCAAGCACTAATTGAAATATAGGACATCTTTCTAGATGCATTTAGCTTGTGGCACCTGATGAAACAAAGCCCATTATGGAGCAACTTTCAAACATAGTGGACCAAGTGCAAAGTGAAGACCATGATACTAATACAAAATTGATGGAATGGTTAGAAAGGAAGTTTCAAACAAAGGTGAATGAAATAATACCAAGTGAGATAGATGTTGTCACTTAGGTTTGCACCCCTATCCAAGGCCTATGTGTGAGGACAACCTAGTGAAACATGGAAACAACCTCCAAGCTATGGGACTTGAACTGCGAGGTTGAGTCTCCAGAGAAGGCCGACTTCCTCTTACTATCAGGGTGCACTTAACTACTCTTGGAGAGGAAAAGGGAGAAGGAGAGCATGAAAGAAAATCTACCTAGTTCTAATCTAAGGAGGTGATGCACCAAAATAGAGTGTTCGGACCAATTCTCTTCCCATACATGTGCTACTGAACCAGAATTAAACTAAGGATACTTGCTTTAATCAAATAAGCACATACAGATAAGAAAACCAAGATGAATGACACAAGGAAGAAGTTCACTCATATATCATTCACAGGCCAGTAGAGATATAGTCATGCAGATTATAGATTTCCACAAAACAATGGCATAGGCAAAGAATTCTTGCACTTTAATACTAATGGCTGAAGGAGATAAGTAGAGAATCAGATAGTTCAAAGGCACGGAGGAATTCACACTATAATTGCAAAGCAAAAGCAAAGGAAAAATTAGAGAGAGGGTCCTCCCCCCAAAATAAAATACAAAACTTTCCTTTATAGGTTCCAGCTGAAGTGACCCTGCAACTACCTGCCATTAAGTCCTGCAGAGGACAATCATGGGAATCTGAAGAAAATCTTATCTTTGTTGCAACAGGTGCTCTTAGAGGACTAAAAATGGCACCATCGATGTTCTGACTTGGTAAATGGATCAACTGAGAGGGTGGAGTGTTCTTCCTCATTCTGCATTCATTTCGGGTAGGTCAGGATTGATCATGAAGATCAGATCGCACAACAAAATTGATTACCTTCATTTCTTGGTTCATGAATCAGTAGGGTCAGCAAGGTCAAATGGTTCCACATGTTTACTGGGCCATGCGGGCCAATCACATTGCTTCCTTCTACCATTCTAGACACCTTTTCCATGTTTGACCACCCTGAATATTGACTGGGCGCCATGTCGCTATTTAAAAAGTCTTCAAAAATCTTGATAGTGCCATAGCACCTAGTGGCCTCAATCTAACTGCGCCACCTTTCCACCATCTAGCCGTAACATCAAAAATAACTACCACATTGACTGCGATGATTGCTCTGACTGCCAGCCGTTAACCATCAACCTTGGCCGTGCTAATGAGACACGTGTCAACAGGGTGCTATGTTGCCATGGTATCCACCGTGCAGCTTCCAATGGCGAGATAGTGCCAACCGTCGATCTGCCTTAAATTTGACGATCATGGAGACTTGTCGTACCACCATACTATTCTTACCCCAGGCCCATCATAAGTGGCACCATGTCAGCAACTGCACCTTGGTGAGACCTGGCCCCACTGACATGTGGTGAAAGGCACTATGTCGCCATGGTAAAGATCGCAAAACTTCACCATAGCGACATGGCATCTTCCATCGATTCTCCTTTAACTAACAACAAGCAAGATAGATACTGCCCCTCAGTGTATCAATCAATGCAAATTGGCCACATGCTAACTGTCTGTATTTCTTGTGCCTCCAAACTTGGACCCACAAGGACACATGTCCTCCAGATGCCAACTCACTATCATAAATCTCATGCAGCTTTTCCATAACGCGATGGCGCCTGCCCTTGATCTCTATAGATCTGACGGTGGAGAACTTAACCCTTTACTACACTAGCCACGTTGAAGATCTGGTCCCACGATCTATCTGTATTCTGACTTGACATACGTGGCAGTCCCCCATTGGCCTAACGAAGCACCACCCTGGCAAGAAATCATTGGTCTGACAAAGCATCAACCTAGAGGGCCCATACTGCTTTGACCTTACCGATGGGGCACGTGGCACCCAGGTGCTATGTCGCTATGGGAAAATCAAGGACAACTTCCCATAGTGCCATGGCACCCAAACGATGACATGTCTTCTAATTTGCATGTGTCTTCAAATGATTCGCCACCACGGCACCGAACTCCACCAACTAGGAAGATGAGGTACAATGGGACCCATCTGTCTTCGATTCACCGCGGTGGACTTTTTCTATTTGAGCGCTATGTTGCCATCGAAAAACTCATGAGTTTTTCGATGGTGCCATGGTGCCCCACCAATTTTTCTGACTTCTCAGCTCGT
Source organism: Cupressus sempervirens (assembly GCA_028749045.1). Taxonomy (NCBI): domain Eukaryota; kingdom Viridiplantae; phylum Streptophyta; class Pinopsida; order Cupressales; family Cupressaceae; genus Cupressus; species Cupressus sempervirens. The sequence goes on along the minus strand of CM053790.1, from coordinate 736,915,305 downwards.
GAAACTAACCGCTCATCGTGAACATTTTTCGGTGTGACACAACCTGCCTTCCATAAGACATTTTTGTCGGGTGCTATGTCACTATGAAGATTTTCTGGCCAACGCATGATAGCGACATAGCACCCATGGTACCATGGAACTTTTTTGACCCACCAAAAAAAAACCTTTGCCTTGCAAGCTGGACCCACAGGACACATGTCATCAGGGCGCCATATGGCTAACATATTAACCGTGCAACTTCCAATGGTGAGATAGCGCCAACCATCGATCTCCTTGGATCTAAGGAAGGAGAACTTGCGGGCTGAAAAAAATATGTTATATGGTTTGAAGCTTGGTATTTTTAATATTTCCATGGGTATTTGACTATGGACATTTCAAAGGTGGGAAGGGCAATATGAATTATGAATTTTGGCAGGAAGATTAAAATACAACACTTCTAGCGACTCACAGGGGGCATGAGCCTACTCGTTGCATGACCAGTGCCTGTAAACAATCCATTGGGTCATGGAGTCAAAAAAGTATGAATCTGAGAATTGCAAAACCCTAACCCTTTTATGAGGAGATCAAAACATTGAAAACCCTAGCTCTGCAACTGCAACTAGAAACAACAAAAAATAAAACTTCCTCTGCAACCTGAGACACCTCAAAATTTGCTACCTCACAGGGAGATGGCTATGCTCGCACATTTCTTGAAAAGCAGGAAACAACAGAAAAGAAACTAAACTACTTATGTACATGGATTCCCAAAATTTTAGAAACAGGGCTTCAGATAAATCCCATTGACTAGAATGGGCAAAATCTCTCCATTGGGCCAGCTTAGCTGGAATACATTAGCCTATTTACAACTAGAAATTAGATAGGGGCCACTCCATAGTGTGTCAAATTTGGAATGTCTTCCTTGTTTTGCCCCATCTGCATCCCACTTTAGAACTAAATCTCCTTCTCTAAAGGTTCTAACCCTAGTTTTCTTATCAAAACTCCTTTTCATCTACTGCTGATGCATCTCTAGGGTCTGCATAGCTTTATTTATTTTCTCTTCTAACTCAATTAGCTCTACCATTCTTACTGACATTGCACTATCTTCAATCAATTCAAGCTAATGAGCCAACTCCAAGGATGGGAATTCCAATGAGATTGGGAGTCTGGCTTCCCTACCATATACCAGCACAAAAGGTGAATTCCCAACAGATCTCTTCGGTGTTATCCTATCATCCCACAGAGCAGTTCTTAATTTCTTATGCCAGGCCCTCTGATTGTCTTCTATTGTCCTCTTTATGATTGTGATCAGATTCTTGTTGGAAGACTCAGCCAAACCATTACCCTAGGGATAGTAATTTGATGACGTGCTCAGGTAGATATTGTGATTCATTTCCCATGCACAAATCTGGGTTCCAACAAAAGACTTAGCATTGTCCGAGATGATAGTAGAAGGAGCACCAAACCTAGATACAATTCCATCAAGGAATTCAACAACTGATGGTTCTGTGGCATCCTTCAAGGCAACTGCCTCTGTCCACCTAGTGAAATAATTAGTAGCAGCCAAAACCCATTTATGACCTACACTAGATGGAGGATTAATGGGGCCTATAAAATCCAACCCCCACTGAGTAAAGGGCTGATCCACCTGAATAGGACGAAGGGGGAGAGCTGTAAGCCTCTGTTTTCCTGAGAAGAAAGCACACTTCTCGCATTTTTTCACATATCCATAACAATCATGGAACAAAGATGGCCAATAATAACCAGACCTCATGATCTTCATGGCAGTTGTTCTCGCAGAGAAATGGCCACCATCACGGCCATCATAAAGTTCCTTAATCATCCTCTTAGCCTGATCCTCTTCAATGCATCTCAATAGGGTCCCATTAAAATCCCTCCTAAATAGGATACCATCAATTAAAACATAGGGAATGGACTGTAGTCTATATTGTCTCCTTTTAGTTATGTCCAATCCCTGAGGGTACCCATTCCCTGATAAGAAGATCTTCATATCATTTATCCAGCTCCTTGGACAATTAACATTTCCTTCCTCCTGCTGCTCTGCTAATACCATAGCAGCCTCTTCATCATAATCTTGACCTGATAACATTTCTTTGCACAACCCTTTCCCTCTTACCAGCTTGGTAATCTGAATATCAAAATCATACTCCATTACCTTAGTGATCCATCCATCTCTCTTTTCACTGATATCCTTTCTTAATAGGAAATCCTTTACACTAGCATGGGGCACTAACAAATAGATTTTATTGTGGGATAAGAGGTGCTTGAAATTCTTCAAGGCTCTAATGACCGTAAGGGCCTACTTCTCAACAAAGTTGTACCTATCTTCATATTCTTTGAGCCCTTCACTAAAGAAGGCTATGGGCTGCTCCTCATCCTTGTCATTTTTTTGAGTCAAGAAAGTAGAGATACTTGACTCACCACCTAGAGTGTAGAGGATGAAATCTTTTTCAAAATTTGGGTTCGTGAGAGTAGGGGTTGAGGTTATGGATGTCTTGATGTCTTCAAAACTCTCCTACCCTTCCTTGTTCCATGAGAAGACCATACCTTTCTTAAGCATAGCTATAAGAGGTTTCACCATGGCGGAAAGATTAGGAATAAACCTTCTTACAAAATTTATTCTACCAAGGAAACTTTGCAGCCCCTTTTTGTGTTTAGGAAGAGGAAGGGCAAGTATTGCCTTTGTTCTTTCTGGGTCAATGGTCAGCCCATCCTTAGATACAATGTGTCCTAATAATTTTCCTTGGCTTGTAGCAAAGACACACTTGGTTGGGTTAAGGGAAACCCCAAACTCTCTACATCTTAGAAATACCTACCTTAGATGATTAAAATGATCTTCTACATTTTTTGAATATACAGTTATATCATCAGGGTATACTAAGACAAACTTGTCAATTAATTTTTTAAAGGCCATCTCTATTGCCTTTTGAAATGTGGCACCTGCATTTGTTAGCCCAAATGGCATCTTGCAATAAGCATAGGTGCCCCATTTAGTAGTAAATGTTGTCTTATGTCTATTAGATTCTTTAACCAGCACTTGATTATAACCAAAGAATCCATCAAGAAAAGAGAATCTCCTTGAACCACTGACCTTGGATAGAATTTGCTCCATGGAAGGGAGAGGATGGTGATCTTTAAGGGAAGCCTAATTAAGATCCCTAAAGTCCACACACAGTCTGATTTCTCCATTCTTCTTCCTTACAGGGACAAGGTTGGCTACCCATGATGAGTGCTTGATGGGAAAAATTATATTAGCCTCAATCAACTTGGATAGTTCTTTTCTCATTAGTTGCTCAATCTTAGGATTCACTGACCTCTATTTTTGCCTTATTGGTTTGGTCTTATCAATTAAATCTATGGTATGCAAAAAAAAACTATGGTCAAACCCTTTTAAATCATCATATATCCAAGCAAATACATCATTAAATTCTTGACATAGATGAATGAAGTTTTCTTGTTCAGTTTCAGAACATACCTTCCCCATGTTCAAAAATTTTTCATCAGCAATTGTAACTAAGGCATAATCATCCTTTTTTGCAGCTAGATTCATTCCTTTGCCTCTTGTTTGATAATCAGGATTACAGACACTCTCAAAGGTAATGAGACCCTTGGGCAACTTGTTAGAATTGAGATGAATGATCTGATCACCATATTGATCTGGAAGTCTTGACTGGTTTCTTTTCGAGAATTTTGCCTCATTCTGTAAAAAACTCACAATTTGCTCATCAGAATCAAACACCTGCCAATGAGTGTTGTTGTTAGGGATGGCAGGCCTCACTACCACCCTTATTTGTTTCTCCTTTTCTTCCTCAAGATTCCTTGGTACATCGTAAGATGCACCCACTACTGCAAGTCTATCAGCATGTCTATTTTCTTTCCTAGGAATGCTCTAAATATTAAATGCATTGAAGCCCTCAAGCAAATCCTAGACTCTGTGTTTGGAAGACTTGAGCAGGCCATTTTTGGTGATATTATGGTTTCTCACTTGGTTAACTACCAACTCACTATCCCCATATACTCTCAAGGCTTGAGTTTTTCTCTTTTGGGCAATTAAGAGACCTTGAATCAAAGATTCATACTCGGCCACATTATTGGTGCAACTGAATTGGATCCTAAAGGAGAAGTAGTATCTTATTTGTGCAGGAGAGATCAACATAACACCAGCCCCTAATCCATTTCTATTTCTTAAGCCATCAAAGTACATACTCCATGTTCCACTTATATCATCATTAGTCCCAACAAGATCAGGAACTTGAGCATCTTTCTCTATTATGCAATATGTACTAAGGCTTGTCTCAAGAGTTTCTGACATAGGTTCAAACTGATATGCATTTTCCCACTCATCCAAGAAGAAATCAAGAATCTCTACTATGGAAGTGACTGGCTCATTTACTATGTCATTTTCATCCATCTCTAGAATAGGGCAATTCATGTTGATGGGATTGGGGGTGTAAGATTTAGTGTGATGAAGGGGTTGAGGTTCTGCTCTAATTGAGGCATTGGCTCCATATCTGGTCTTAAATGACATATATGACAAATCAGTAGATATGAATCCACCAATTTGAGCAGTGAAGTCTCTTGAAAGACAGATAGCAAAATAGGGCTTGACTTCAGCAACAGATATGTCTTGAATCACAGTGCAACTAGGGCATACATGTAGGGCCATCTCCACATTCCTAAGGATACCTATAGTTTTGATAGTACTACCATATAATTGTACGACATCCCTAACAATGGGCTCATATTTCATTCCTAAAGCATCAACAACACACCTAGGCATTACTGAGCTACTAGCCCCTAAATCTATCATGCAATTATGGACTAATTTGCCTCCTATAATCAGATAAACATAGAATGGAGGAGGTCTAACCTTTTTATTTGTCTCCACATCCCCTGTTGGTTGTACTAGACTTGTGGCACTCTCCATGATAGATGGCTGATCCTTGGGTTCAATCTTCTCCAACTCTTGCTGAAACATCCTCTTCTACATTGGTATGGTAGCAACAACATCCCACATAGAAATGTTCACATTTGTCTTCTTCATTTGCTCTACCACACTAAATGGTGTATTAGGAAATTTGGTAGAAGCTTTGGGAGCTGCACTTATAAGAGGTAGAGATGGGGCAACATAAGGATCACTTCCATCTTTCTTTCTATAATCTTGCTTTTGCTACTATGAAGTACTTGTTTGTTCATTTGTTGCATGTGCATGAGGTGCAACACTTGAAGTTGAGGCTTGATTAGGAGAAGTAGGGGCAGCATGTTCCATAGCTCTCCTCTTACTTCTTGTGTTATGAGCAATGGAATCCTGGTTTACATTACAATGCTCCACAATCTGATGATTCATGAAAGAGCAATCATCATGTCCTTGAATATATGAGGCCTTCTTGGGATAATCCTCCTTGTATGATTGCTTTGCTGCAAGTTCCTGGTCAGTTAGGGCCAAATAAGATTCTTCCTTCATGCACATGCAATAGGCATAAGAATAGTTGCAGGAAGGATAGAAATCTTGATCTTGGGCCAAGTTATTTTGAGGGACTACAACTCTATTCTGATTTGAGCTTGAAGCAGAAGCATGACTATTTTGCCTACCCTATTCAAAAGAGCTATTCCACTGATTAGGAGGCCTACCACCATTTGGAGCCTTATATTGCAATTGGGGAGGCTTGCCACCTTGAGCTTGCTGCCTTTCTAAGGCCACCACCTTGTTACTCATTTTTTGTATCATAGAGAAACTATCCTCCAATCTCTTTCCTTGGTCTTTCAACTCCTTCCCCTGCTCTTGCAATTTTTTATCTAGGGTCCTCTCTCTCTTATCTATATTTAGCACTAGACCTTGGAGCATCTCTTTGAGTTCATCTATTCCATTTGAGGGTGTGGAAACTTGGGTAATTGGGAGTAAGGGCTTTTGATGTAGAAGTTGTAAGAAGAGGGGCCATTGCCGGTTGGTGGTTGGGAACATTAGGAAAGAAAGGCATAAGGGGCCTTGGAGCCAACTTTCCTCCTTGTATTAGGATGTTCTCAGCTTTTATGGCTATCTCATAGGCATTAGGAAAGGTATCTCCTCTCATAGTTTGGATTGTAGTGGCAATATCACTATTGAAGGCTCTAAGATAATGCAAGAAGGCATTACCAGGGGTAGGTTTCACCGAAGTAGGTATTCTATCCCATGTCTTTTGAAATCTATAATTAAAATTAGTCATACATTCATGGGGGGCCCTTTTTATAGTAGTCAGCTGCTCTAAAAGTGACAGATGGTCACTTCTATCCTCAAAATGTTTGCATAATCCTACTCCTAGTCCATCCCAATCAGTTATAGAACCATGAGCTAAGCATCTATACCACTGTAATTCTTTTCCTTTTAAAGATGAGGCTAGAATTCTGATAGCAACATCATCCTCTGTGATACCATGAATGTTATAGACATTTGCTACTTCTTGGATATTCTCTAAAGGGGAGATGGAAATTTCACCAGTAAAATCAGGTATACTTTTTAGTGCAGATACTGGTATATCATGTCTTTGGGCTAACAATAGAGGACTTCCACCATTAAAGGTGGCAAAAGCATGGACTCTTGGCTGTGCCATGTAAACAAGTGTTCTATTGATGAGTGTTGATGGCAATCTCAGCTGAGTTCAAATAGTAGGAGGAGTAGAGATAGATCTTATAGGTATATTAACTATTATTACACCCCTAACTAGTGATAATGAAGTTCTAGTCCTCCTTCTTCTAGGATTTGAAAGAGAAAGCTCTTGATATTGAAATTTACCTCTAGAAGACGCCCTTGTTTCAGCTTTGGGCATGAATCACTACAACTTTGGCCTAGAACTAGATTTGTTGATGTTTAGATTCACCAAGTACTTTTAAGAATTAGCCTCTTGAAGGCTCGAATACTAAAGCCAACACTACCTCTTCAGTATTAATCTCTGAAACTCTTTCTTCTTGACACCAGTAGACTTTAAATATTGTTTGAAAAAATGTGCTACCAAGCATGCCAAAAACTATTGTCACCTAGGTTTGTACCCCTATCCAAGGCCTATGTGCGAGGACAACCTAGTGAAACATGGAAACAACCTCCAAGTTGTGGGACTTGAACTGCGAAGTTGAGTCTCCAGAGAATGCCGACTTCCTCTTACTATCAGGGTGCACCTAACTACTCTTGGAGAGGAAAAGGGAGAAGGTGAGAACGAAAGAAAATCTACCTAGTTCTGATCTAAGGAGGTGATGCATGAAAATAGAGTGTTCAGACGAATTCTCTGCCCATACATGTGATACTGAACCTGAATGAAACTAAGGATATACACATCCAAACTTGCTTTAATCAAATAACCACATACAGATTAGAAAACCAAGATGAATGACACAAGGAAGAAGTTCACTCATATATCATTCATAGGCCAACAGAGATACAGTCATGCAGATTACAGATTTCCATAAAATAATGGTACAGGAAAAGAATTCTTGCACTTTAATACCAATGGGTGAAGGAGATAAGTAGAGAATTAGACAGTTCAGAGGCACAAGGGAATTCACACTAGAAATGTAGAGAAAAAGTAGAGGAAAAATCAGAGAGAGTGTCCTCTCCCCAAAATAAAATACAAAACTTGCCTCTATAGTTTAGGCATAACTGAGATCTTTTCCAGCTGAAGTGACCATGTAGCTACTTGCCATTAAGTCCTATGAAGGACAATCATGGGAATCTAAAGAAAATTTGATCTTTGTTGCAACAGGTACTCTAAGAGGACTGAAAATGGTGCCATCGATGTTCTGACTAGGTAGATGGATCGACTAAGATGGTGGAGTGTTCTTCCTTATTCTGCATTCATTTCGGGTAGGTCAAGATTGATCATGATCAGATCGCACAACAAAATTGATTACCATTGTTTCTTGGTTCATGAATCAGCAAGGTTAGCGAGGCCAAATGGTTCCACATGCTGATTGGGCCACACAAGCCAATCACATTCCTTCCTTCTGCCATTTTGGACACCATTTCGACGTTTGACCACCCTGAATATTGATTGGGCACCATGTCACTATTGGAAAAGTCTTCAAAAATCCTGATAGCGCCATAGCACCTAGTGGTCTCAATCTAATTGCGCCACCTTTCCACCATCCAGCCGTAACATCAAAACTAACTGCCACATTGACTGAGGTGATTGCTCTGATTGCTAGCCATTAATCACCAACCTTGGCTAAGCCAGTGAGACACATGTCAACAAGACGCTATGTTGCCATAGTATCCACCATACAGCTTCCAATGGCAAGATAGCACCAACCGTTGATCTACCTTAAATCTGATGATCATGGAGACTTGTCATACCACCATACTATTCTTACCTCAGGCCCATCATAACTGGCGCCATGTTAGCAACCCCACCTTGGCGAGACCTGGCCCCACTGATGTTGGGTGATGTGATGCGCTCCCCTGCCCACAGGTGGTTAATTATGTGGTGTTCCATGTTCACTAACAGTCATGGCATTTGGTGCAACAGCAAATGGGCCCTACAATAGGTATCAGAGCCTGGTTTTGGCCTAGTCATGGGTTCAAATCTCCCCAGTGCCTTCTTGACCCGCGTAAGCACCTGGTATGTGTGTCGAGGGGGGGATTGTTGGGTGATGTAATGCGCTCCCTTGTCCATAGGTGATTAATTATGTGGTGTTCCATGTTCACTAACAGTCATGGCTTTTGGTGCAACAACAAATGGGCCCTACAATTGTTAGATTGTGGTGACTGATCAGGAAAGTATTGTACATACTTCATAAATAGTGGGGTTATGGCCGATATGGTAGCCGACATATTATGGCCGACATGTTATAACCCTAAAGCAATTTAATACTTGTATAAAAGGGCTTAGGGTTGGGTATTTTTTCATTATGTTGTGATGCGAAATTGGTTCTTGCGGCGGTATTGAGCTGTAAGGGATTACGAATTGTAATCAGGTTGTAATCACTGGATTGTAATAAGATCAGACTTTTTTTTTGGTGGACATAGCCCAGGGATTGGGTGAACCACGTTAAATCTTGGTTCCTTGTATTCATTTCTATGTGTTCTATTATTTTTTGTTATTGGTTATATTTGCATGTAGTTTTTATTTCTGTCTGTGGTTTATCCTAACAAGTGGTATCAGAGCGAGGTTGTCTTTCAGTTATCCTCTGCAGGAAAGTCTCATGGTTAAGTGGGAGTCTCACGGTTGAGTGGGAGCGATGGTAGATGAGGGTAAGTTGAGGGTTGACAGGTTTAATGGGTAGAACTTCCAGTTATGGAAGATGCAAATGGAAGACTATCTATATCAGAAGGATTTATGGAAGCCGTTGGAAGGAAAAGCCAAGAATCAAGGAACTATGTCAGAGGCTGAATGGGATCTTTTGGACAGAAAGACACTCAAAAGCATTCGGTTATGCTTGGCACCATCGGTGGCATTTAATATTACAAAAGAAAAGAAGACAAAAGATTTGATGAAAACCCTAGCGACACTGTATGAAAAGCCCTCCGCTTCAAACAAGGTATTTCTCATGAAGCGTTTATTTAATATGAAAATGGAAGAAGGTGGATCTATTGTAGATCATTTAAATGAGTTTAATACTATTACTAGTCAATTATCTTCTGCGGGTATCAATTTTGATGAAGCAATTAGGGCTCTCTTGATTTTGTGTTCTTTACTTGAAAGCTGGAATGGCTTGGTAATGGCTGTGAGTAATTCTGTTACTGGATCTAGTACCCTAAAATATGATGATGTGATTGGTGTTATTATAAGTGAGAAAACTCACAGAAAATCCTCAGGTGGGTCTACATCAGGAAGTGCTTTAAATGCACAAAGCAGGGGTAGAATGACTGAAAAAGGAAGTAACTCTGTAAATCATGGGAAATCAAGAGGAAAGTCAAAGGGGAAGAGGTCTCAATCGAGAGGACCAAATGATTGCTAGTACTGTGGGAAACTAGGGCACAAAAAGAAAGATTGCTGGAATCGAAAGAAAAATGAAAGAGATAAATCAGATGGAGACAAGGAGGCAAATGTGGTAATTAACAAATCCGAAGAGGATGGTTTGCTTCTATCTTTAGAGAGTGTTGATGATTCATGGGTTTTAGATTCTAGTGCTTCATTTCATGCTACACCTCATAGAGGTCACTTCATTGATTATGTCCAAGGGGATTTTGGGCTTGTTTATTTGGGGGATAATGAACCCTGTCAGATTGTTGGAAAGGGAAAAATTAAGATTAAGTTGCAAAATGGGAATCATTGGCTACTACATGATGTAAGACATATTCAAAAACTAAGTAGGAATTTAATTTCAGCAAAGCAACTCAGTGATGAGGGTTGTCTAGTTACTTTTAATGATAAAAATTGGAAGGTTTCAAAAGGTTCCCTTGTAATAGCAAAAGGTGTGAAACTAGGCACCTTATATCTTTGTACAGGTCATATTGTTCCTTCTACTTTGATTGTTTCAGAGAAAAATGAATGTTCAGGAACAATTGCTATAGTTGAGCAGGGAGAACAAATAGCTGTTGTAGATTCTGATACAATGTTGTGGCACAATAGACTTGGGCACATGAGTGAGAAAGGTATGAAAGTACTTCATTCAAAGAAAGTTTTACCAGGTCTAAAATGTGTGAATATGGATTTCTATGAAATTGTGTGTATGGAAAACAAAACAAAGTGAGTTTTGTAAAGACAGGGAAGGAAAACGAAAAGGAGAAATTAGAGCTTGTGGATACAGATGTATGGGGACCAGCTTAGGTATCTTCCCTTGGTGGCTCTCATTATTATGTTACATTTATTGATGATGCAACTAGAAAAGTATGGGTTTATTTCTTTAAAAAAAAATTTGATGTACTTCAAACTTTTAAGAAATGGAAATGCTTGGTTCAAAATGAGACTGGTAAGAAATTAAAATGTCTCAGATCTGATAATGGTGGTGAGTATTGCAGTCATGAATTTGAAGATTATTTCTCCACTAATGGAATTCGTAGATAGAAAACTATTCCAAGGACTCCATAGGAAAATGGAGTGGTTGAACGCATGAACAGGACTATAATGGAGCGCGCAAGGAGCATGAGGTTGCATGCTGGGTTTCCCTTACACATGTGGGAAGAGGCTATCAATACTGCAATATATTTGATTAATAGAGGTCCCTCTACTCCTTTGGACTATGGTATTCTAGATGAAGCATGGACTGGTAAGAAGGTGAGTTATGCTTTTCTCAAGATCTTCAGTTGTGAAGCTTTTTCTCATATAGACTCTGAAAATAGAACCAAGCTAGAAGCTAAATCAAAGAAATGTGTCTTTGTTGGATATGGCATTAATGAATTTGGTTATAGGCTTTGGGATTTTGAAAATATTAAAATTGTTAGAAGTCGGGATGTCATATTCAATGAGAAAGTGTTGTACAAAGATCTGTTACAACAACATGAGAAGAAAGAAGATGATTATGTAGTGCTAGATGATACTCCAAAAGCTGATGTTCTAGCCATTCCTCATGATGTGCACCAACTGCAATAAAAAATACCACACACACTAGTAAATGTTAGATGGTCAACAAGGAAAATTAGACCTCCACAAAGGTTTTCTCCCTCTTTGTATTCTATTTTACTTACTGATGCTGGTGAACCTGAAAGTTATGATGAAGCTATGTAGGTTGATACTAAGATTCAGTGGGAGTCTACAATGAAAGATGAAATGGACTCTCCGCTGAAAAATAAGACATGGGATTTGTGCAAGTTGCGTGTGGGTGAAAAGGCTTTATAGAATAAGTGGGTTTAGAGGTTGAAAGAAGAGGAAGGAGGTAAGAAAAGATTTAAGGTTAGGTTAGTTGTAAAAGGATTTGCACAGAAAAAGGTAATTGATTTTGATGAGATATTTTCTCTTGTTGTTAAAATGACTTCTATTCGTACTGTTTTAAGTCTTGTGGCTATTGAAGATTTTCATTTAGAGTAGATGGATGTTAAAATAGCCTTTCTTCATGGTGATTTGGATGAAGAAATATGTATGGCTCAGCCACAGGGTTTTGAGGTCAAAGGTAAGGAGAACTTAGTGTGCAAATTGAAGAAAAGTTTATATGGCTTGAAGCAAGGACCTCGGAAATGGTATCTGAAATTTGAAAGTTTTATGCATGAGCATGGATATAACAGGAGTCATTCAGATTATTGTGTTTATTTTAAGAGGTTGGTTGATGATAGTTACATTATTTTATGTCTATATGTTGATGATATGCTTATAGCTGGGTCTAACATGGATCATATTAAGGGGCTAAAACACTAGTTAGCACATGCATTTGCTATGAAGGATTTGGGGGCAGAAAAACAAATCCTTAGTATGAAGATTTGCAGAGATAGGAAGAATAGAACATTGACGCTATCTCAAGCTGATTATGTTAAGGTGTTGCAACGTTTCTCTATGGAGAATGCTAAAGCTGTCAGCACACCTTTACCTAGTCATTTGAAATTGACTAAGGAGATGTGTCCCAAGACATAGGAAGAGGAGGATAAGCTGTCCAAGGTCCCCTATGCTTCAGCTATAGGAAGTTTAATGTATGCTATGGTATGCACTAGGCTAGATATTGCACATGCAGTGGGAGTCATTAACAGGTATATGAGTCATCAGGGATTTGAGCATTGGAATGCTGTCAAGTGGATTCATAGATATTTGAGAGGGACATCCAATAAGTGTTTACACTTTGGGGGCTCTACTACTGATTTACAGGGCTATGTTGACTTAGATTTGGCAGGGGATATTGATACCAGGTGGAGAACTATAGGTTATGTCTTTACTGTTGGTGGGGTAGCTGTGAGCTGGGTTTCTAGGTTACAGAAGATTAATGCTTTATCCACTATAGAGGCAGAGTATGTTGCTACTACAGAGGCAGCGAAAGAGATGATATGGCTTTAGTTCTTCTTGGAAGAATTGGGACACCCTGAGAAGGATAATTATTTGTTTATAGATAGTCAGAGTGCCATTCATCTTGCTAAGAATTCAGCTTTGCATTCTAAGACCAAACACATATAGTTCCAGTACCATTTCATTCGGTCAGTTTTGGAGGATGGACAGTTATAGCTAGAGAAGATACATACCAATGACAATCTAGCAGATATGTTGACAAAGGTTGTAACAAGGGAGAAGCTGAACTCCTCTTCAGCTTTGGTTGGTCTTCTAGACTGAACATGAATAAAAGAACAACAGAGTCTAGGGTGGTTTGATCTAGTAAGAGCCCCATGTGGTAGTTCTATTGCTACGGGATTAGTCTCCAAGTAGGAGATTATTGTTAAGTGTGGAGCTTGATTAGTCCCCAAGTGGGAGATTGTTAGATTGTGGTGACTAATCAGGAAAGTAATGTACATACTTCATAAAAGGGCTTAGGGTTGGGTATTTTTTCATTATGTTGTGATGCAAAATTGGTTCTTGCAGTGGTATTGAGCTGTAAGGGATTACAGATTGTAATCAGGTTGTAATCAATGGATTGTAATAAGATCAGACTTGCTGTTTGGTGGACGTAGCCCATGGATTGGGTGAACCACATTAAATCTTGGTGCCTTGTGCTCATTTTTGTGTGTTCTATTATTTTTTGTTATTGGTTATATTTGCATGTAGTTTTTATTTCTATCTGTGGTTTATCCTAACAACTGACATGTGGTGAAAGGAACCATGTCACCATGGTAAAGATCGCACAACTTCACCATAGTGACATGGCATCTTCCATCAATTCTCCTTGATCTGATGGCAAGCAAGATATATACTGCCCCTTATTGTATCAATCAATAGGAACCGGCCACGTGCCAATTGTCTATATTTCTTGTGCCTCAAAACTTGGACCCACGAGGACATGTGTCCTCTAGGCACCAAATCACTATCGTAAATCTTGTGCAACTTTTCCATAGTGCGATGGCGCCTACCCTTGATCTCTGCAGATCTAACGGTGGAGAACTTAACCCTTTCCTACACTGGCCATGTTGAAGATCTGGTCCCATGATCTATCTGTATTCTGACTTGACATATGTGGCAGTCCCCCATTGGCCTAATGAAGCACCACCCTAGTAGGAAATCATTTGTCTAACAAAGCATCAACCTGGAGGGCCATACTGCTTGGACCTTACTGAGGGGACACGTGGCACCCAGGCACTATGTCACTATGGGAAAATCAAGGCTGACTTCCCATAGTGCCATGGCGTCCAAACGATGACATGTCTTCTGATTTGCACATGTCTTCAAATGATTCGCCACCATGGCACCAGACTCCACCAATTGGGCAGATGAGGTACAATGGGACCCATTTGTCTTCGATTTGCTACAGTGGACTTTTTCCATTTGTGCGCTATGTCACCATTAGAAAACTCATGAGTTTTCCAATGGCACTATGGTACCCCACCAGTTTTTCTGACTTCTTGGCCTGTGAAACTGACCGCTCGCTGTGAACATTTTTTGGTGTGACACAACCTGCCCGTCGTAAGACATTTTCGTCAAGCGCTATGTCGCTATGAAGATTTTTCGGCCAACACATGATAGTGACATATTGCCCACGGTACAGTGGAACTTTTATGACTCACCAAAAAAAAGCCTTTGCCTTGCAAGCTAGACCCATGGGACACATGTCATCAGGGCACCATGTTGCTAACGTATTAACCGTGCAACTTTCAATGGTGAGATAGTGCCAACCATCGATCTCCTTAGATATGATGAAGGAGAACTTGTGGGCTGCAAAAAATATGTTATAAGGTTTGAAGCTTGGTATTTTTAATTTTTCCACAGGTATTTAACTATGGACATTTCAAAGGCAGGAAGGGCAATATGAATTATGAATTTTGGCGGGAAGATTAAAATACAATGATAGCACTATCAGAGGTAGAGCTGGCTATGAAAATTAAAAAGGTGAAGATGGTACTTGACAATATCTTCTTATTGTGCTCAAAATTGTGTGATACTTCCATCTTCACACAGGAAACTAGCTAGAGAATAATGATCTTGGAGAGGAACTTAAAAATATCAAGCATCCAACTGCCTAAAGATCTAGCTCAAAGTGAGAAGCACTTTAACACAATGCTTCACACTCAAAAGGAACTAGCTATATTAACAATAGAAGAGGCTAACACAAGACCCAAATTGGTGCAAATACAAGCCTTCTTAACCCCTGACATGAAAATTTTATAAAAGGAACTAGCCTATGCAGAGAATGTGATGAAGAAAGATCCAAAATTTTCTACATTAGATGACTTAGTTCACCTTGTAGTAGAAATGACCATCCAAATTAAATCCCTAGAAGTTGCAATACAAAATTGGGATGCTAATCTAACAATTGTAATGGAAGTGAATAAGAACTTCTTGGCCAAATATTCAATCAGTGTCTAGACCCTTTGACATAAGTGTAAAAAAGGGGGACAAATTGTAAAGCCAGAAGGACACTTAAACTACAAGAAAAAACATGTGAAAGGGGAGATAAAATGAAAGGGGGAGTGATAAAATAAACTGAGAAAAATAAGGAGAAGGGAAAAACAAGAAACATGGCATAACAAGAACACATCATATAAAGAGTATCAGAATTGAAGACAAGGAGTATCAGCTAAGGCACATCAATCTATTCAGAGATATTTTGGTTACAAGGACATGGAACATCAACTCAAGGGGAGATACAAAATTTTGTAGTATATAGTCCTTCAAAAAATTTTGAACAATTTTGAAGTTTTATATATATGCCAAATATAATGTATATTATACTCAAGGAAATTAGTTTCATCATGTATAGTTAAGTGTTTTTGAAACTCATGTCAAAGGGGGAGATTGCTAATTTCAGATTGGTTTTGACAATTGAGTGTCAACACACTTAAGAAATTTTCTAAGTTGATGCTAAATAATATAGATTCCAAGTTACAATATGTACTAAGCTAGAAATTCAAAAAATTTTGAGTCATTCAGATGCCAGCCAAATAGACAATACCAAGCAAGTTTCAAGTGCCAAGTGATTAATAGATGCCGAGAAAGTTCAAGTGCTAAGGCAAACAAAATTTACTATGTGGGGAGCATAAGTAATCAACAAGTGTTGAGTAACACATAATCAACATAAGAGTTTATGCCTCACAAACTAAGATGCAAACCATTTTTGAGCTTACATATGGATAAATCTTGAAGGATTAAAAGATAAGAATCTATCTATTTTGATTCCATATGCAATCAACATGCAACCAATCAAAAAAATTGAAAGATTTGAGCAAGAAAGTTAGAGGAATCTCAATCATAGATTCATACCTAATCCTAAGTCACAAAATCCTTTGATGGAGGTTGAAGCCCAATAATTTAGAGAGATAGAATGTGTAAGAGAGAATGTATGCAAGATGATAATGCTAGAAAAGTTTGAAGAAAGTGAAAAGGGTGAATTGATCAAGTAGAAGGTGACTTAGAAGAAGGACATAATTGTAGAATTAGTTATCAGAACAATGGATCAAGGTTACAACATTTTCATACCAAATCAGTGAGGTTCAGATTGGACAAAACAAGGATTTGAAATTAGCATTAATAGATTGCAAGTAATCAGGTCAAACATTCTACTATACTTTTTAACAATTGTATTAGCAAAATGAAATCCTAGGGAGATAGGTTGGTTTAATAGCCATTGTATAAAACATTTAACAGGGTAACATTCCAAGTGAATGTTTTGTAAATCCTTTAGCCAAGTACACTTTTGATAGAGTGTTAGAATCCTTTAATAGAGTAGGATCTAACAATCCTTGTAAGCTTTTAATAGGGCAGGCCTTTCATAGGGTAGATAATGAGAATGGTCAAAATATGTAACCTTAACAGGTGAACTTTATTGCTATAGTAGTGAAGAGTTGTGGGTGTATTCCCCACCCCAGTTTTACCTTCTCATTGGAGGGTTTTTGGGTAATCATATCTAGTGTCAAGTGTTTCTGTGGATACATTTTCTTTACATGTTATTTCCAGATGTTTATGCATGCAATGTTTTAAAGTTAAAAGTTTTATTCGTTAAAGTTTAGTACTTCTGATTCACCCCCCCTTCAAAAGTATACTTCCCACTTGTAAATCCCAATGCCTTCCACTATCAAAGATTAACTAAGAAAAGATGCATATTGCATAAATTCATGGTTGATTAGATATATCTCTCCAAAGTTGATGCAAGAGTTCACTCTTTAGGAATAATTTCTAGAAGGTGTGTAAGTAATTTTAATAAAATTGATGAAAAAAATTAATGTAAGTTATAAACTATTACTAAAAAGTCTTACAAGTTTCACATTGGATCTTATATATACCTTTGGTATTATTATAAAGGAGGAGAAGGTCCAAGGGGTTTAGCTTGCTTGGTTGAAGCAATGAGTTCTCATTGTGGGCACCCTAGTTCAAATTCCAAGAGGGACATCTTTGTGGAATTCTAAGTTGTGACTATTGGTATTCTATTGGTTGTATTCATCTCATTTGTAAGAAGTGGATTCTAAGTTGTGACTTGTGGTCTTCTAATTATTTTTTCTAGTGTGATTGCTCGAAAGGAGCTTGAATAAGTTATAATTCTTTCTCTTAAGGAGTACCCAATATGTAATTGATTTTAATATATAAAACTGGGATAAGTAAATAAAGTAATAAGGAGAGAATTAGATGAGATTGTGAGAGAAGGAATATAAATGGGAGAGATGTAATAAAGGAGTGAGGTGACTAAGATAAAGTTGAATGGAGAAGCATACCCAAAAGGGGAGAGTTTGATTTTGTGAAGATGAAATTGTAAAAGGTACAAATTGAGTGTACCTAATGTTGAAATCTATTACAAAGAACTAGAATGAAGTTAGAGAGATTAGAATTTTTCCTATTGTCAATGCACAAGTTTTATTATATTATGTGTTATGTATTGTAATGTAATTAATCTAATATATATTTGTTGCCAACAATGACAAAGGGGGATATTATTAGCACTAGTTGAGAATATTTTATTATATTTAAAAGAGTCACATATATTGTTATATTGTTAGTGATGTCAAGCCTTAGTTGGTTAGACATTATGCTAATTCAATAGTGGATAGGATTAGTTGATTGATGAGGATAATTTGATTGACAAAGAGGATTTGAAGAAAGTATGATAATAAAAGAGTTTATATTTATGGAATTTAATGGGTACTTCAATGAGTTATACTATGACAACGCAATGTATTTTTTATTGTTTTACAATCATGTGACATTTTGATCAAGTGATGAAGATCATGTATCTAGAAGGTGAAAGAAGAAATGCAATATTATTTTATCTTCTGTACCTGTCACCATGCACCTAGAAAGAAAATGTTGAAGTTTAGTTTTAACCAAATAATTTTATTGTTAACCTAGTGATGTATTTCCCAAGAAAATTTGTAGTTTTTATCGAGTCTAGACATAAAGAAAATATTAATTTGAGGTTGACGTTTCTCGAAAATTTAAAATGTGCCAGAAGTTAAAAGGATAAAGTCAAGACTCACTGTGAGATCTAAAACTAAAGAAATATAATGAATATGTGATGAAAAAGATTTAATAGAGTGGAAATGAGCTCAAAGTTTAAGTTGTAACTCTTTTGTAAGAGAATAAATTCATTGAATCTAAAATCTATGGTCTTGATTAAGTGGAAAAATCATGCAGAATCTTGAAGGAAGAAGTTACCTATTTAAGCCAATCAATGGACTCATTTTGATTGGTAATTAGTTTTTTTTTTTTTTTTTTTGATGTATACTAAAAAGGAAGATGATGATAGCAAGTAAACAGAGACAAAAATAAGAGCAAAGATAAAGAAAGAGGAAGTGTGAAGTGATGGTGTGGGTGCTTAAGTTTAATGCAATAATAAATCAGAACCAAGAGACATATTGAAGTTGGTATTTGAACAAGAAAGATAGTCCTCAACCAAGTAGATCACTTGACTATTAGTTTCTTACCATTATAGCACACAAAATCTCTTAACTCAGTGGACCTAACAAGCATTTAAAATCTTATATGGTAGAAATAATTAATGATATTTGTAAGTCCTTATGAGTATGGAACTCTTTAGAAATTTCAAGGAGTGATAAGATCTAAATGTGTGAAGAACCTCCTTATAGAAATATCGTGAGAATGCTCGAAATAACAGAATACAAAGTGATAGTAGAACTCAGAATGAATCTACTGATCGCAGGCCACTTCGAGGGGGTAACCTCCTTTGAGCAAGCTCAATACAATAAATTCGTCTGTGCCCATCAAGGGCCTCAACCTATTCTTATATACTGGGTACGATCTAGAAAAGTAATACTACCTATGCATGTGGGATAATAAAATATACTCACAGGACGACTTACAAAGCATATGCGTCCAACAACACTACTCTAACAAAATAAACAGAAGGAACACACAGGTTCCTAACATCCCCTCTCCCTTAGAAAAAAGCTTTGTCCTCAAAGCTTAAGGTGTGGAAATTGTTGTTGAATCTGAAGAAGGGGTTCCCAGGTAGCATCCTCTGGTTGCATGCCATGCCACTGAATCAAGACCTCAGAGATGGAGCGAGAGCGAAGATGGCGAGTGCGCTGGTCAATGATTGCCACCGGCTCCAGGATAATGGATCCTTCCGTATCCATTTCAGGGAGAGTAGTTTGTGCTCTGACAGTGGTATCCAGAACTTTCTTTAGACAAGAAACATGAAAGACTGGATGAATGCGGGAAGAAGGAGGAAGTTCCAGTTTATAAGCAACTGAACCAATCTTCTGCAGAACCTTATAAGGCCCATAAAATTTTGGGGCCAGCTTATGACGCCCTTTCAGCTTTAGGGAGGATTGTTTGTATGGCTGTAGACGAAGAAAAACCATATCCCCAACTTGAAATGAGCGCTCAGAACGGTGTTGATCTGCTTGCTGTTTCATCTGATTATGGGCCATGTGAAGATTATCCTGTAAGGTACGAAGAATCTGATCCCTGCTGCGGAGAACTATGTCAACTGCCTGGACTGGTGAGCTGTTGGGAGTGTAGGGAAGGAGCACTGGAGGTGCCTGACCATAGACTGCTTCATATGGAGTCATTTTAGAGGCAGTGTGGTAAGAGGTATTGTACCACCATTCCGCTAAAGGGAGCCACTTGGCCCACTGATGTTGCTGTTCGGAAGTGAAGCAACGAAGATAAGTTTCCAAGCATTTATTGACAATTTCAGTTTGACCATCAGTTTGTGGGTGATAGCCCGAACTCATCTTCAGTTTGGTGCCAGTTTTCTGAAACAGTTCAGTCCAAAAATGACTGGTAAAAGTTGCATCACGATCAGAGACAATGGAAGAAGGGAGTCCATGAAGACGAAATATCTGGTCCATGAAGATTTGTGCAACAGAGGAGGCAGTATAGGGGTGGCTGAGGGCACAAAAATGACTATATTTCGAGAGACGATCAACCACAACCAAGATCACTGTCTTGCCACCGGATTTAGGAAGCCCTTCAATGAAATCCATAGAAATATCAGTCCAAATCCGTGTAGGGATGGGCAACGGTTCGAGCAAGCCAGGAAGGAGGGTCGTTTCACCCTTGTGGCGTTGGCAAGTATCACATTCAGCCACCATCTGTTGAATCGTCTGTTTCATCCCTTTCCAAAAGAAGTTTCTCCTTGCTCGCTCATAAGTTTTGAGGAAGCCTGAGTGCCCTGCTGAAGGAGAAGCATGGAGTTCATAAAAAATAGCCTGATGTAGAGCTGGGTTCTGAGGAAGCACTAGCCGACCCTTGTATCGAAGAGAAGCACCATCCCAAGAGTAATGTGGTATAGCAGAAGGATTATTGGCTAGCTGGTGAATGATTTGAGATAAAGAAGAGTCACTGTCATAGCCCTGCTGAACAGACGCTAACTAATTGGGAATGGGCATAGAAATAGCGGAAAGGGAAGCTTGATTATCAAATGTGCGAGAAAGAGCATCTGCCACAATATTCTCCTTACCCTTCTTGTAGATGATCTCATAATCATACCCCATGAGTTTGCTGACCCATTTCTGTTGTGTAGGAGAGGATACCCGTTGTTCCAGGAAGTATTTCAGACTTTGGTGATCGGTTCTGATGCAAAAATGACTCCCTAAGAGGTATGGCCGCCACTTTTGTACAACATGCAAAATAGCCATCATTTCTTTTTCATAAGTAGAGAGGGCTAGATTCTTACCAGAGAGGGCTTTGCTAGTGAACGCAATAGGATGGTCATCTTGCAGGAGAACAGCACCCAATCCATTGCCGCAAGCATCACTCTCAATAGTGAAGGGTTTGGAAAAATTTGGCATCGCGAGAACAGGTGTACTGCACATAGCCTGTTTCAGTTGTTCAAATGCAGTCTCAGCAACAGGGGTCCAGGAGAAGGCATCCTTTTTTAACAGAGCTGTCAATGGTGCTGCAATTTTCCCGTAATCTTTGACAAACTTGCGGTAGTAGCCAGTCAACCCCAAAAAACCCCGAAGGCTCTTGAGAGTTTTAGGATGCGGCCAAGTTTTCATGGCATCTATTTTTGTAGGATCCACCCGCACTCCATGGTGTGCAACAATATGCCCGAGATACTCCACTTCCTCCTGGCCAAACACACATTTAGATAGTTTTGCACAGAGTTGATGATCAGAGAGAAGTTGCAAGACAAGCTCCAGATGATGGAGATGCTCAGCCCAAGTTTTGCTATATATGAGGATATCATCAAAGAAGACCAGAATGAATTTCCGGAGGTATGGTCGAAACATGTTATTCATCACTGCCTGAAATGTTGAAGGAGCATTCGTGAGGCCAAAGGGCATGACTAAAAATTCATAGTGACCATCATGTGTGCGGAAGGCAGTTTTAGGTATATCCTCCTCATTAACCCGAATTTGATGATACCCAGAACGAAGATCCAACTTGGAGAAAAAATGAGCCCCATGAAGTTCATCAAGAAGTTCATCAACAACTGGAATGGGAAACTTGTCCTTTATAGTGAGATGATTAAGTGCTCGGAAATCAATGTAGAGTCGCCATGACCCATCTTTTTTGCGAACAAGCAGAACTGGAGAAGAAAAGGAACTGGTACTAGGGCGAATAATACCTTGCTTCAGTAAGTCACGGACAAGTATCTCGATTTCGGTCTTCTGATGAAATGGGTAGCGGTAGGGCCTGATGTTGGGCGGAACACTGCCAGGAAGGAGCTGAATACGGTGGTCCTCTGGACGAGAAGGAGGTAATCCCACAGGTTCAGCAAATATACCAGAATACTTGTCCAAAATGTGTTGGAGATCGGCAGGAGTGCTAGAGACTGCTGATGGCTGCATCTGAATGGAATGGAGCTGAGCGATGACACCATGTGAATTCTTCTTAAGAAGTTTTTCCATACGGTGTGAACTGATGATGTTGAGAGACCCTGGTTGTAAGCCTTTCAAAGTGTGTTGGTGCCCCTCGGCTGAAAACTGCATCCAAAGTTCAGCAAAATCCCAGAGAATGGGGCCAAGAGTGCGTAACCATTGGGCACCCAAAACCACATCACAGCCACCTAAGGGTAAGGCAAACATGTCAGAGCGCATGTTATAATCTCCAATAGAGAGACGCACATTGCGACATTTCCCTTTACAAGGTAAAGTGCCCCCATTGGCAATCATGACTTCAAAGCTAGAGCAGGGATGGATAAAGCAATCAGCCTGTTTGGCTATTCGTGGATCAATGAAGTTATGAGTGCTACCAGAATCAATGAGTATAGTAAGAGGGATCTTCTTGAAGAAACCCTGGACCCGCATGGTTTGTGGAGTAGTGACTCCTGCCAAAGCATGGACAGATATCTCTGGTGGAGCTTCTGGTGAAGGAGGTTCAGGCTGGTGAGGCTCAACCTCATCATCCACTGTTTCCTGAGCATCTACATATTCTTCCAGTTCCGGTGGAGAATCCACATCCAAGAGATAGAGCTTTTGCTGAACACATCTATGGCCCCGAGACCATTTCTCATCACAATTATAACAAAGCCCTTTGTCTCGCCTGACTCGCATCTCTGTTTCAGACAAGTGCTTGATCGAAGTAGTTCTGGGAGCTGGTATGACTGGAGGGTTGTGAGAACCTGTATTTCTGAATGGAACAAAATTAGATCTGGAGCGTTGTAGAGCACTAATCTTGTCTTCCGCTAACTTAGCCAACCCAAGGGCTTCCATCATTGTAGTAGGTCGAAACATTTTGACTTCTGAGCGAAGTGCATCCTTCAGACCACTGACAAAACAACTACGGAAGAATTCATCAGACAAGCCCTCTGTGTAATTAGCTAATTTTTCAAACTGTGTCTGGTATTCTCTTACAGTGCCCGTTTGACGCAGTTTAGTGAGTGCTCCTGTGAAATCATCAAAGGAACTAGGGCCAAAGCGCTCCAAAATGAGGGTGCACAATTCTCTCCACGTTGGGCCTACATTAGCCTTGATGTACCAACGGAACCATTGAAGAGCTTCATGTTCCAAATGAAAAGATGCAAGGGGGACTTTGTGGTTATCCAAAGTATTATGCAAGCTGAAATACTGCTCTGCCCTATAGATCCATCCAGTCGGATCAGAACCATCGAAGCGTGGAAAATCAAGCTTTGGTCCACGGAAATTGCCAGAAGAGGACCCAGTATCTCCTGAATGGTTTCGGCTCATGGCTGACTGCTGAAAGTTAAGACCCAGAATTTTGTCATCCAGATCTTGAAGTTTGGTTTTGAGGGATGCAATTTCCTCTTCCATGATTTTTGCTCGTGTACGCGTAACAACCATAAAACAAGTTTTTTTTTTTTTTTTTTTTTTTTTTTTTTTTTTTTTGGAATGGGTAGAAGATGAGAAACAAAAACTTTTTTAGTTACGGCAAACTTGGATTTGGGTAAAACTCATATAGGAAATGGGTGTTCGATGGGTGGTGGGAGACTATCTAGGGACAAGGGAAAAAGAAAAATGAGGGTTTCAAGGATAGGGAGGCGAAATGAGGCGAACCGTCCAAGAGGGATAAGGGAGCAAAATGAGGAATTGAATCTTGTGGCTCAGTTTGGTGGCGATTGGATGAGAGGTGAAAAAGATAGGGCAAACCCTAAAATTAGATAAATGAGAGATTTAGGGCTTTGATATGTAAAATTTGGGGTTGGGTCGCCAAGGAAGGAAGTATGCGAAATGATATTGCAGACGTTCTGCGGAAGTATGAGCAGAAACAGAAAGCAAACAAGGAAGCTACGACTAAAAAACAGAAAAATTTTTACTCTTTTTTTTTTTTTTTTTGAACAGTCGACTTAGAAAAATTCACTCACAGACAGAACAACTGAAAAGAGTTATTGCAATAACAAGAGATATTAGAAGTGAGAGGAACCTGAAGGCCACGACAGAAAAAAAAATTTGATGTAATTTCCACCCAGCGAGCCTAAGAGAGTGCTCTGATACCAGATGTGAAGAACCTCCTTATAGCAATATCGTGAGAATGCTCGAAATAACAGAATACAAAGTGATAGCAGAACTCAGAATGAATCTACTGATCACAGGCCACTTCGAGGGGGTAACCTCCTTTGAGCAAGCTCAATACAATAAATTCGTCCGTGCCCATCAAGGGCCTCAACCTATTCTTATATACTGGGTACGATCTAGAAAAGTAATACTACCTATGCATGTGGGATAATAAAATATACTCACGGGATGACTTACAAAGCATATGTGTCCAACAACACCACTCTAACAAAATAAACAGAAGGAACACACAGGTTCCTAACAAAATGATCTTTGATTCAAATCCTCTAACTATGTCACACTAGAAATGTGTATGTAACCTTTAACAAGGTTGGCTCCTAAAAAATCTCACTTCATAGGATTGAAATATCTAGGTTTTTGCTACCTAGGTGATTTTTCCTTTAAAGTGTTTCCAATTTAATTATCTCCATCAAATGTGTTTTTTCTTTAAATTTTCAAATCAATATACGCTTTAAGTAACCTATTTTATACTCGATGTAAGTAAACAATTGGATAATTATTTAGAATAAATATGTTATAAGTTTAATACTAGAAGTTGAATGTGGCTACCTAGTTATTAATATCAAAGTTTATGATGTTTTAATTGGTAGTAACATTGTTTGAAAGGCCCATAGGATAAATTCATATAACTAATTCATTGCATTGTTTCCCCTCTAAGTTATCTAACAACTTTCTCATACTTTTCTCTAATAATTTCTAGAGTATCTTGCAAAAATATCACACTTTCAAATATTATATTTAGATTTATATGAAATTACTAGTTTTGTAGAATCCAACTCCTATTAAAGACCCTCCAAAACATATTGTAATTAGAGACCTAATAGAGATAATTAAGTTGTTACTCCTCTAGAGTATTATGTTTCTAGTTACTATTAAAGTGTACATAGTAACCGAGTCACTATAGTGCCCAAGCTTTGAAGGAGGAAATGGTAGAACAGTATAGCTATAGCCAATCTCAAGTTCAAACTAAGTGATTATATATGTTTCAAGTAGAAGCTCCACTTGTGTCAAGTCACAAGACACCAAGAAAATTCTACACCAAACATCATTATGAAAGATCATTGTATTTATTTATGACATAGAAATGAGATCAAAGTTTCAATTTTCATAGAATCTAATTTGTGACATGACAATACCAAGCATGATAAACTATTTTCATGAATCAAGGTAAATATTTGATAAGATTTTCTTGAAGAATGAGAAGTGATTGTTGATAATTTTGATGTTGTAAAAACCAATAAAATAAAGATGAAAAGGAAGGAAGAAATGGATGATTCAAAAACTATTGTTCAAAATCAGAGGACTATTCTAGAAGGTTCTAATAACCTAATGAGGTAGAGCTATGAAACAATAAAAAAATACTATAAAAGGAGTAGTTGAATAGCTTGAAGTTTTTGTTGTTGATGGTATGGTTGAGGTTATTTTGTGAAGAGGTAAGAATACAACTGAGTAAGGATTTAAAGAAACAAGAAAGAAAAAGTTAAGAGATCAAATTTAACGATATAATAGAGAGAAATTACAGATCTATCACATGAAGGTGATAACTATTGATAAGAAGAGGGATCCAATCAAGAAAAGTATGTTTCTACTATGTGGTAAGTGCAAGAAGTTTGGTCTCACTTTTGGCCAAAAAAGTGGAAGTGCTTTTCCTATTTTTGAAATATTTTGTCAATTGATGCCAAAATTTGACCCATTTAGAGATTAAATATAAAAAAACTTCAAAAATAAAAATTGTAGTGCCTAGAATCTTCTTTTTGAATATGTAATTTATTTCTATACCCATATGATAGATTTTTTTTTGGTATGGATCTTTAAAAACCACTTTTTCAAAATGCCTATTTCAGGACCATACCACTCTCGTGTACAAACACTATAATTTGACACAAATGAATGAATTTTTGTGAATCCTTTTAAATGGAGTTACCTGACACACCAAAGATTGATGAGAATATTTTTCTTGAATTTTTTAATGAATATTTTTTTAAAAATAATTTTTAATTGGCTATAAAGGAAAATTTTAAAACCTCTCATGTACAGACACCATAATTTGATCAAAATTTCACTTTTTTCAATCTTTTTTTATTAAACTTCAAAAGACTTGAATGTAGATTGATGACATATAAATTAATTTAAGAAAAAATATAAAATAAAAAAGTTATTAAAGTTTTAGTGAATGTTGCTATTTTACATTTGGGTACCACCTTTGATTAAAAATAAAAATAGTAAATAAAATTATAACTCTATAAAATTTATATTTCTGAAATTAGGATAGTGAGAGCTCTAATGGGTGTTTGTTTCGTAAAATAATTTGATCGGGAAGACCCTCTTAAAATTATGGCAAGGCATGAATTTGTTAGTTCAATGCCTTAGCCAAATCTTGAGAGGCCAAGGCATAGGTTTGGTCTCACCAAGCCTGTCCCAAACCAAAATCCAACGCTGGAAAAAAAAATCCCACCTCATGTTGTAAGAAATGAGCACCCGTTATTTGAATTTCAAAAAATGGGTACTCGTTTTGAAAACCTAAAAGCGGTATGTAAAATCTGTCGAAAACTTAAAAAATTGAATTTTTAAGAAACAAGTACCCGTTTTTTACTTTTAAAAAATGGGTACTCGATTTTTAAAAAACGGGTACCCATTTTTTTAAAATTAAAAATGGGTACCCAATTTTTAAAACTAACGGGTGCTCGTTATTTAAATTTAGGGTCAGGCACCCGAGCCAAAAATGGGTGCCCATTTTTTAAAATTGGGTACCTATTTCTAAGATGTCTCATTCTATTGATTTGACTTCTGCGAAATTGCAACCCAACTTTGTGCATTCACCCTATGTGTTATGTTTTTCTACCTTATAATTATTGTACCAATTCTCTAAATTTTTAAGAAAGGATGACTTAAGAGTCTTAAATGTAAATATCTTAATTGAGACTCACTTGATGAGTGTTGTTAAACTCTTGTAAAAGCTAGATCCTTGGAGATCTCATTGTATACTCCTAACCGAGTAAGTTAGAAGACATTAAAAATATTGTATGCCTAATCAAACAACCTCTTACTATAATGAAGATGGATTTGTGGGTACCATTACCATCACATTTATCCCTCTAACCAAGGGTTTATGTGATATCAAATAATTATATTATGTATTATATCTTACAAATTCATTTTTTGATGTTGAATTAGTTGTTTTACTTTCATTTATAAGTAAATTACCATATATTTAATGTTAGCTGAGTAATAGAGGAAGAAAATAATTAGCTAAATTTATCAAAAGAAAATTTTATAGAGGATACTAATGCTCATCCTATCTATTTTGTATTTCAAAAATTGGTACTAGAGCTTTGTTCTCTTGTTGAAGGTTTCGTTACCCAAGAGTAAAGATTGAGTCATGGAGAAGTAGATATTGGATAGGACTATTGAGAATCAAATATTGAAATTGTGGATGGATATGCTTCAAATTAGTGAATTGAAGATTAACAAGAAGCTATCATTCAAAAGAAGAAATGATATTTCTTGGAATACCAATGAGATAACCTATCAAGAACAATTCATTGAAGAATTATCTCATAGACATAATTTTGATGCTATTGATGTCTTCATTTATGATCTACTTGAGAATACCCATAGCCTTACTAAGAAAATTAAGGTACTTAAAAATGAACATGAGGCTGACACTCTAAGGTACTATTAATTAATTGATTAGAAAAGAAAAGATAAAGATGAAAAGAACATGATTACAAAAGATAAGAGACATATTATTGCAAGACTAGATACAAAAGATGAAGAGAGTCCAAAATTTGCACATAATTACTTTGAAATGATAGACCAAATACTTAGTGAAAATCATGTAATTGGAATGAATATGCAAGAAATTATTGAATAAAGGTCTAAAATTAAAAGGCTAAAGAGTTAACTTAAATATGAGAAATAAATGATTGAGAAAATTAAAAGATCTCAAGAAATTCTTAGGTCATTGGACGACCAACTCAGAGCACAAAAGAAACCAAAAGATATAATAGACCTAGGTTATACCAAATGTTATACGAGAGAGGAAGGTGAATCCTCAAAGAAACAAGAGAAAATGAACATTCCCAATGATTGGAGTCCAAAGAAATCAATTTATTATCATTTTGGAAAGTCTAGACGTACAAAAAATATATGTACAAGAAAAAATGGTAAGAGAAATGTTACTCCAATGTTTGATGGTAATTTTTATTATTGTAATAAGTATGGACATAAAGAATTTGAGTGTAAATAAAAGTTTACCCAATCCCCTAAGAGGCATGGTTTTAATGATTACTTCTATACATGCCAAATGTTTGGACACAAGTCTCAACATTGCAAATCACAAATGAATTCCTTGAAACTAAGGAAGAAGGGTTATGTTGTTAATTGGGATTATGACACATGGTACCCATGTACTACATGTGGAAAATATGGACATATTGCTGCAAATTTCTTGCGAGTAAACTTTGGATGAAGATCTAGAAAGTGGAGGAATTCTAGAATGGGATGCTATCACTATCACAAGGTTAGTCATATAAGATAGAACTATAGTTTTAGCATCAAATGATGAAACTTTAAAGATAAAATAAAAGTGGGTGTAGATGAAAATTTTAAATAGATAAACAACAAGTAGGTAAGGAAGATAGAACAAAATGACACATCAAGTCCAATAAATAGGGATAGCCCATCCAATGGATTAGGTGAAACCTCAACATTTAACTAAATCATTTAAGGAGGTAAGGAACTATATTATGATTGTCAAATACTATATTAGATC
The DNA here is from genome assembly GCA_028749045.1 of Cupressus sempervirens. NCBI lineage: Eukaryota > Viridiplantae > Streptophyta > Pinopsida > Cupressales > Cupressaceae > Cupressus > Cupressus sempervirens. The sequence continues at coordinate 736,886,131 of CM053790.1, read as the reverse complement.
CTAGAATAAAGTGGAAAGAAGTTAATATCTATATAATACATGATGCTTAAGGATATAGCATAATGTCAATAAATCTTGCAATTAGACATTATTACAGCGTGTCAGTAACTAAGAGTTAGAAATGACAACCAATTGAGTAATACTAAAAGTTTGATGATGTCTTACCCTAGTTTTAATTTGGTTTACTAAGTCACTGAGGGATTATTGAGGGTGAGTGCACAATGATGGTGTACAAAAAGGGGGGTATAAGTCGACACTTTTTTTTTCTAAAACTAGGAAATCTAAACTTGGAGGAAACATTTGAGGTTCATCCACTCAAAAGGAAAATATTGTAAAATATATGAATTGTAGTTATTTGAGTCTACTTTCTAAAATACTAGAGTTCTTACAAAATGGATAAGATTAGGTGGGTCAAATCCTGCACACATGAAAAATGGTTCCTAGTCTTTTAGAAAACATAACATAGTTATTTTCATGTGCAACACAATTTAAGACATATCTATATTTAGTATTTTATATAACCCTTTGGTAGGGTGATAGCTAAGAGTCATATCTAGAACTTGCATTTTTTTGTAAGTTTTTCATGAGTGCTTTTGGTAAATGAAGTATTGAACTGACTACATAATGAAACTTTAGTACCTTTTGTTGTGCTAAGCATAGCTTTCATAAAATAATCAAAAATGGAAAAAATTTACTATAAAAGTGTTTATAATTAGGTGTAGAGAAATAATATATAATTTATTTTGAATTTTATTAAGTATATAAAAATTTATTTAAAAATTGATAGACATATGTCTTTGAGGAATGTCAAGGCATTGGTAAAAGTAATTAACCTTTGCATTGTTAATATTATCCAAAAATAGAAAAAATTATATGGTTAGAAAGCTAAGCAGAGATGTAATATTATGGTAATAATTTTAGAGATACGCACTTTACATTTAGCAAACCTAATGAAGGAAAAGACAAGAATTCATCTTATAAGATGAACAAACATCTAAAGGGAAAGAATTGGATGAAAAAAAACCTCCCAATCCTGAAGGTCATTTCGCTATACTCTCACCATGCATAACCTGATTGGGTTTTTAGGATTCAAATAACTTGATCAGGTTAAGAAAATTAAAAAGTACTCTGAGAACTGATTGAGATTTGAAGAAGTAAAATTTACTTGTTCAAAACCCAATCAGATTTTAAAGAACTAAAAGTACGCTTTACTCTAAAGGTTGTAACTTTCACATACAAAGTCCATTTGTCTCCATTCATAATACATTGGAAAGATATTGAAGATCACTACAAGAGGATTTAGATAAATCAATCCTATTTGAATCAGAATTTTTTTCATATTAATTTTAATGAAGCATAATCTAAAATAGGTAGGTCACTATTTTCCAAATGTGTAATCAATAGGTAAGCATGAATGCTGATATATTTTTAATTGTATCACTCTCAAACATGCATAAACACACTCACTCACTAACCAAAAAAATCCTAAGATATCTCTTTTACTAACTCCTAATCTCTCACATTCTTTAACTAACTCCTAACCTCTCTCTCTCTCTATCTAACTTATTAACCTTGAGTGTTTCCTCTCTCTGAGTAATCCCTAAGCCCCCGTGTCTCTCACAAACCAATAAATGCTGCTCTCTCTCTCTCTCTCTCTCTCTCTCTCTCTCTCTCTCTCTCCTCTCTCTCTCTCCTCTCTCTCTCTCTCTCTCTCTCTCTCTCAGCCTCCCTCCCTCCCTCTCTCTCTCCCTCCCTCTCTCTCTCTCTCTCTCTCTCTCTCTCTCTCTCTCTCTCTCTCTCTCTCACTCTCTCTCTCTCTCTCTCACACACACACACACACACACACACACACACACACTCCTATCCCCTAACATGTCTCTCCTATGTCCCTTTCTCTATTACTTCATATTTCTTACTTTCATCCAATGCTCTCTCTCTCTCTCTCTCTCTCTCTCTCTCCCTCCCTCCCTCCCTCCCTCCCTCCCTCCCTCTCTCTCTCTCTCTCTCTCTCTCTCTCTCTCTCTCTCTCTCTCTCTCCCTCCCCCTATCTCCCCAACCTATCCTCTAATCTCTCTCTCCTATCTCCCTCTCTCTCCATCACTTTATATCTCCTACTCTCTCTTATCCTATACTCTCTACCTCTAAATATACCCTACTATCTCTCTCTACATCACATCCCCTAATATCTCTCTCCTATGTCCCTATCTTCTCTCTCCATCATTCATCTATCTCTCTCACTGTCTCCTATCCTATTCCCTTTCCCTCTTCCTATTCCCTACTCTC
>CM053790.1:736807946-736883348 GCA_028749045.1 Cupressus sempervirens | reverse complement strand
ACTAGAAGCCGTCATTGAAAAGAAGGTTTTAAATTAGAAGAGGTAAATTCAAAGGTAAATTATCTATCTTTTATTTTTCATGCAACAAATTTGGTCATATTGCTAGTAGATGACCATATAGAGAAGATAAGTATGAAAGGAAGGAAAGCAAGAATAAAGGAAGAAGTGATGACAAAGGCTACAAGAGAAGCAAAGATGAAAAAGGTAAGAATTTTGTTATATTATTGAAGAATATATTGGTAATGAATCAAAGAGTAATAATGATGAAGTTATCTATGTAGCTATGAAAGAATATTCTGTCAAAGATAAGAAAATTGCATTAATTTCATATGTGAACAAAAGTGATAGATGGATAATTGATAGTGGATGTTCATATTATATGACTAGTGATAAACACAAATCTATTAGTCCATACAGTGGCGGATGTGTTAGATTTGGTAAATATATCACATGTGTTATAAAGGTAAAGGCACTATTCAACTAACTAACAAGCTAACATGAGTTTAATAGGTTGATGGACTTAACTTCAATTTGTTGAATGTTTCACATATGAACAAATTAGGTTACAGAGTTGAATTTCACAACAGAAAGACCAAGATACATGGTGATGATGGCAATATAACTAGAATTGGTGAGCAGACAAGAGGTAACTTATTCTATCTAGACCTGTCAGGTGGGACATGTATGTTTTCATTGACAAGAAGATGTTTGGTTCTGACACAAAAGATTATGTCATGTAAATTTTGCCAGTTTGGTGAATATCAGCAAGATGAAAAAAGTAAGAGGATTGCCTAAACTAAAGAATCTTGAAAATGTTACGTTTAAATAGTGTCAATTAGGAATATCAATTAGGAAAGATGAAAAAGGTCTATTTTTAAGAGAAACGCATATACCATTAGTGATATTTTGATTTTTTTTCATACTAAACTATGTGGTCCCATTGGTGTTAAAAGTTCATGTATAGATAAATATGTCATTCTATTTATAGATGACTATTTTAAAATGATGAGTGTGATATTTCTTAAAGCTAAATATGATGCTTTTGAATTATTCAAGTGTTATTTAGCTAGAGTAGAAAAAGAAACAAGTAAGAGTTTGAAGTGCTTGAGAGATGTCAAAGGTGGTGAATTCATCTCACGTGAGTTCAATACATTCTACAATGATAGAGGAATCAAAAGATAGATTTCAACATCAAGGACCCCTCCTCGGAATGGGATAGTTGAAAGGAGAAATAGATCAATAATAGACTATGAAAGAACACTAATGATTTTGAAGGATGTGTCACAAAAATATTGGAGAGAAGAGGAAAGTAATGTTGTTTATACCCTAAATAGATTTCCAAGTCAAGAAAGGTACAAATGCTACACCTTTTGAACTATGGTATGGTTATGGTCCCAATGTTAAATATTTTAAAATATTTTGTATTAGATGTTATATATTGAAAAATAATAGGAATGGAAAGCTTGATGCAAAAAGTGATGCATGCATATTGCTAGATTATTCCACTAAAAGGGAAGCTTATAAGTGTTTACATTCTAACACCAAAAATGTTGTGGAAAGTGCAAATGTAAGAGAATTGATGAGTTTTTAAAAGAGATGATACTTCATGTAGTGAAGAACCTAAAGACTATAGTACATTCATCTATGTGGAAAATGATGTTCCCAACACTCATAGAGAATAGATAAGTCAAGCTACAAGTTCACATCATATATAAAATTATTGAGTGCAAATGCAAATTGTCGAACAAAAAAGAGTGGGAACTAAGAAATAGACCAAAGATGTTGAGTCATATATAGGAAATATGGACCATCAAATAGTAAATCTCGAGCATACAAAACTAGAACTAGAACTATAAAAATAAACAAAAATTGAGCCTAAGATTATTTTTCCAGGTGAACATGAAGAAAAACCAAGAAGGAAACTACCTTTGTTAGAAAGATATGTGACAAGACATCATAAACATGATCAAGTCATTGGAGATGTTAAATGAAGTGTAATGACAAGAAGAAGACTCAAATACCGCACATGCTTATTATGTGAGTTTTATCCCAAGACAATAAAAGATGCTTTAGACATTGAATATTGGATAGAAGAAATGAACAAATAAATTCACTAGATTGACAAGAATAATACTTGGACTTTAGTACCAAGACCTAAAGAAAAAAATGGCACTGGGAAAAAGTGGGATTTTATGAACACGCTCAATGAAAATTGTGAAGTAACAAGAAATAAGGAGACATTGGTATGCAGGGGTTATGTACAAGGAAAAGGGTTTGATTATGGAGAAACCTTTTCTCTTATGGCCAAAGTTGGAGTCAAAAATCTACTTTCATATTGAGATTAAAATAATTTCAAGGTATATAAAATGGATGTCAAATCTATATTTTTAAATTGTATAATAGAGGAAGAAGTACACATTGAAGAACCTGAAGGATTTGTAGATTTGGAGAAAAGGAACATGGTATGTAAACTGAAGAAAGCTCTATATGGATTAAAAAAAGCCCAAGAGCATCGTATAAAAGACAAAATAATTACCTAGTAAAAATTGGTTTTGAAAAGAGAGATGATAACAATAATGGTTTATACATTTTTGGCAAAATTAACACTTAACTATGAATTTTCAAGAAAATTTTCACATTAAGATGCAAATTGTCATTTAACATTTGGGAATATGATGATTAATTAAATTAGAGTCTTTTAGGATTTTCTATGTAGATTTTAAATAATTTTTTAAAATTAAAATTTGAATTTATTTGATTGAACTATTTTTTCTCCCACAAATATTGGTATGTTATCAAAAAACCAATTTCTAAAAAGTCACACAGCTTTTGACACACATAACTTTTCTTCTACAAAATATATCAAAGTAATTATTTTGAATTTAGTTTGCTAACATCCATACTAAAAGCATGGAGGTGGTTTGATGTCTTTATCCTTAGTATTTCATATTTTATCAAAGTTTAAAGTTGACCTAATACTAATTGGGACATACATGGCTTTTGACACATGTATATTATAATATATTTACTTGATTTCAAATTATTTTTTAAATGAAAGACAACTCAAATATGGAGATTTTATTTATATTTCAAAAAAAAATATTCTCTTATTGACTTTTTTTTATGAGTGTCTAACATAGAGGTCTATTTTTATAACAAATCTCTATTCAATTAATGCAAAATAAAACAAAAAATATATACCTATTTTTTTTTGAATATATCAAATACATAGTCATTAGAAAGCACAGTCTAAGTACATGCATCATGCAAAATGACATGTCTTCATGCTCTATTTGAACCTAGAAAAAGAACATGGAAGCCATTAAAACAACTAAAAATATTATAGACTTTGTAAAAGCCATCTACTTTACTAGTCTCGATAGAATATTAATTTCTATCAAAATTTCTCTAATAGTTTTGATAGAAACTATTTTTAGTTAGTTCCTATCAAAACTATTTAGGCTGATTTTTTCATGTTTATTTAGTTTTGTTAGAAACTAAATAGTTTCTATCGAAACTAAATAGTTTCTATTGAAACTAAAAAATAGTTTCCATAGAAGCTATTTAGGATGGAATCCTTTTGTTTAGCTAGTTTGGATCAATATTATTAAAGAGTTTTTGGGAAAAAATTTCATTTTGCACATTTTTGGAGGAATTTCTTCCTCCAAAAAAGTGTAACACACTATTTTGGGTTTACCTAACAAGTTATATTTGAAGAATGGTAAGAACAATGAAGTAATGTTATTTGAGATAATTTTTTATGATATCATATTTGGATGAAGTGAATCATTATATAAATCATTTGCAGATGAAATGAAAAAATAATTTGAAATTTCTATGTTTGGTAAGATCTAATTCTTTGTTGGATTACAAGTTTGTCAAATAAAGTTTTGTATTTTCATTTCATAATGCAAATAGATAAAGGAAATATTAAATACTTTTGCTATGGGAGATTCATAACTAGTGGGTACAACCATGTCTACAAGAAATAAGTTATCTATGAATGATGATTCTACTAATGTGAACCAAATCCTATACATATCCGTGATAAGAAAATTGCAATATGTTTTTCACTATAGGCCAGATATTGCTTTAGTAGTTGGGATAGTTGCTATATTTTTAGAAAATCCTAAAGAGAATTACATGATGGCTATGGAAATGATATTGAGATATCTAAAGGTATAGAACACTATGTATTATTGTTGGATACAATTGATTAATTATGTGTTGTCTTTGATGTTACAAAAATTTCATATCAATTGACAGACAATGCTTACCGAGCTCACTTGGATAGTGAAGATAGTTTTTCGTGTCTACTAAGCTCACTCGAGTATCAAAGGAATTAAGGCAGAAAAGAGTGCTAATCGAGCTCACTCGGTTAATGAAGCAAAAGTTGGATAGATTTAGTATTCATTGAGTTCACTCGGTTGTAAAAGGATTTTTGTAAGTTCACAGTGTTAACCGAGCTTTTGTTGGTTAACACAAGAAATCATTTCAAAGTTTGTTTCTACTAAACAGAGTCAATTTATGAAGGATTTTTCTTATTTTTGCATATGATACTTAATTACTTTATGTATTTATTCTAGCCAACTATGGTGATTAATATTAGTTATTATAATTAGAATCTGGGTTGACTTGACAATCTATAAGGTATAAATAAAAGGTCCAGATGAGATTTCTAGTGTGTCTGCAAATGTATTGATTGAATTGAAAAGAAAAGAGAGGGAGTGAACTTGAAGGATAAGCAGTTATCCTTGTAGAGTAGAAAAGTAATATTTAATCAGGAAGGATAAAGTTTAAGCAGAAAAGATATTTGTAGTCAGTAATTTAGTTGCATTACAATTAGGTCATTTCATTGTTAATCGCTAACCATTGTAGCAGTGATCTAAAATATCTTAACAGAGTTGGTTTAACAACCAATTGTAAATACTCTACCAAGGTGACAATTCTATTGAATTTTTTTAAGACCTCTTGCAAGGCCACTCCTAGCAGGGTGATTAAATCCTCTAACAGGGTCACACCTAATAGTTTGTTTTGCAACCTTTAATGGGGTTGGCTCCTAATAGGGCTCACTTCAGAAGAGTGAAAAATTGCAACTAGTTACATTGGTGGTTTTTCCTAAACTGGGTTTCCACTTTAAATCCTAGTGTCTCATGTGTTCATGTTATTTCTCTTATGCTTGCAAGTTAACTATTGTCAAATTTTTAAGATTTGCTAAAATTAATTCACAATCTAAATTTATCTAGTAATAGCATTTTCTATGTGTTTACCAAGTAATAATAGTAATAAGTTTTATTAGTCAAAATTTTATTGTTAACATCTAAAGGATGTAGGATTTATTTTAGTGGTAACTGATTCACCCCCCCTCTAAGTAACTCCTTTTATATTTCCAACAATTGGTATCAGAGCTTTTGGTGCTTGTAGGAAAGGTTTCAATGACCTTAGCTAGAGATCAAGATGTCTTACAAGAGAGAGATTCTAAAGCTAAAAAGAGACAACCTTTCAGCATGGAAGGGACTCATGAGACTTCATCTAGCTACCATTAGTGATTCATGTGGAAAATAACTTAATAAAGAAGACAAAACTCCTATTGGTATATTATCTATTGGAGATCTTGCTAAGAAAAAGAACCATAATATCATGATGATTGATATTACACTACTCTCAGTTATGATGAATTTGATGAGATCAAAGAATGTAAAACTATTTTTGATATTTGGAATAAGCTAAAGGATATCTATTGTAGTGATGACAATGTAAGGAGCGCCAAAGAAAAAAGTCTTAGAGGATAGTTTGATCAGATGAGAATGAGAGAAGATGAAAATGTTGCCAAGTATGTGGAACTAATCAAAACTAGTATTAGTGCAATTAGAGCTTTTGGAGGAGAAATCAAGGAAGAAACTATTGTAATTAATGTTCTCAAAAAATTTCTTCACATCTATGCAATTAGAGTATCTACTATTCAAGAAAAGAGCTGTGACCCAAATCACAAGATAGGTTTAGATGCCTTACTAAGAAGATTGAAAACTTTTGAGTTAGACAACTTTGACAATTATGTTCCAACTTCAAAAAAAATTGAGTCTGCATTTGAAACTAAACTTTCACTCAAAGAAAAAAGAAAGAAAACAAAGGACACTCAGTCAAAAAGTGAAGAGGAAATAGAGTAAAGATCTAATAGTGATCTTGAAGTTTTGGAAGCTTTACTTGGAAAGAATTATTCTAGAGGTAGAGGAAAGTGCAAAGGTAAATTTTCTTTAATCTACTATTCATGTGAAGAAATTGGTCATGTTGCTGCCAGGTGCCCAAACAGAGAAAGAAAGGATGAGAAGAAGAGCCACAAGTACAAAGGAAAGAAGGAATCCAAAAGTCACAAATCCTTCAAAGACAGAGTTAAGAAGACTTGTTTTATGGCTAAAGATTCTAATAACAAAATGATGAATCCAATCAAGAAGAAGAAGATAAGATGGAACTTATCTATAACATTGGTAAAAATGACACATGGATCATAGATAGTCAATGTTCACATCATATGACTAGAGAAAAAACAAAATTTGAACAATTTGAAAACTATGATGGAGGTAGTGTAAGGTTTGGAAATAATGAACCTTGTTGCATATAAGGGAAAGGTCGCATATCATTAACCAATGAACTTGTATGTGACAATGCCTATTTGGTTGAAGGACTAAAACATAACCTACTCAGTGTGGTAAAAATAATCAACATTGGATTCAAGGTAGGATTCATGCATGGCAAGGCAAGATTGCTAGATGACAAAGGGAATTTGACTGCATCAGGAAAACAAACAAGAGGTAACTTATTTTATCTTGATTTTGGTGATTGCTCATGTTTTATTGCTCAAATGGAAGAAAGTTGGTTGTGGCATAGAAGACTATGTCATGTAAACTTTGATAATATGTTGAAGATAAGAAAATTCAAAAAAGTAAGAGGTATCCCTAGTTTGAAGAAACCATATGTTGGTTTATGCAAAAATTGCCAAATTGGGAAAATGGTAAAAACTAGTTTTAAGAGAAAAAACTATCAATCTAAAGATGTCTTGGAAATTGTACATATTGACTTATGTGGACCTATTGGAATAGAAAGTTATAGTGCAAAAAAATTCTTTATTCTTTTTATTGATGACAGTTATGTTTGTTAGAGATAAGTTAGAAGCATTTGAGAAATTGAAATGGTATCTAGCAAGAGTAGTAAAAGAAATAGGAAAAAGATTGAAATGCTTAAGATCAGATAGAGGTGGTGAATTCATCTCCAATGAATTCAATAATTTTTGCATTGAAAGAGGAATCAAAAGGAAAGTATTAGCCTCTTCCACTTCTGAGTAGAATGGAATAGCTAAAAAAAGAAACAAATCTATAATGGATTGTGCAAGGACTCTAATGATTTTTAAAAATGTTGCTATCAAATATTTGAAGGAAGCCATCAAAACTACAGTTCATTCTTTAAACTAAGTAGAGTTGAAGGACTCACATAAAACTCCCTATAAATTATGGTATGGCTACAAACCCAATATAAAGTTACCTAAAAGTGTTTGGAAGTACAAGTTATATCTTGAAAGAGTCTAGAAAAGGACCATTTGATGTGAAAGGTGATGAAGAAATATTCTTAGAATATTCTTGCAAAAGTAAGGAATTTAAATGTTTGAATTTTTCTACTCATAAAATCATAGAAAGTGCACATGCAAGAATTGATGACTTTGTAGAAAACACATAAGAAGAGAGTAAAAAGGAACTAGAAGATTACAAAAGATTTCTTTACTTTGAATCTGATAGATTGCCAGGCATATCTAACAATAAGGATACTTCACCTCCCAAATCTTCCTTAGCTACCGAGTTGAAAGAAGTACAAACTGAATCATCGAGACTCAAGTCACATTCTGAAGCTACTGAGTCAATGCCTATCGAGTTTGAATGACCCAAGCCTAAAGTTGAAATTCAAAATGAAGGCAGTGCAATTCATTCAAAAGGAAAAGAACCTGTATTGGCCAAGTATGTTAGAAGGCATCATGCACCAAATCAGATTATTGGAGATAAATCAGAAGGTACTATGACAAGAAGAAAATTAAAAGGTACATGTTTACTTGCTGATTTTGAACCTAGAAGTATTAAGGATGCTCTAGAAAATGAAAGTTGGATTGAATCAATGAATGAAAAAATAGAAAAGATAGAAAATAACAAAACTTGGACTATTGTTCCTAGGCCTAAAGAGAAACATGTGATTGGAATAAAATGGGTATTAAAAATAAGCAAAATGAAGATCAACAAGTATCAAGAAACAAAGCTAGATTAGTGTGTAAAGACTATTCTCAAGAAGAACAAATTGATTATGGTGAGACTTTGGCCCCTATTGCAAGATTATAAGGTGTTAGGACATTACTTGCATATGCCACTCACAGGGGATTCAAAGTATATCAAATGGATGTTAAATTTGCATTCCTAAATGAAATTCTTGATAAAGAAGTCTACATTGAACAACCAAAAGTTTCTGTTGATCCTGAAAAAAGGGACATGGTCTATAAATTACACAAAACTCTATATGGTCTCATAAAACCTCCTAAAGCCTAGTATGAAATACTTCATAACTACTCGATACAGATTGGTTTTCAGAGGACAAATGATAATAATAGTTTGTACATCAAGGAAGGACCAGATAAGAAAATTGTGTGGGCAAAGATATTTGCTGATGATACTCTTTTTATAATAAATGATGACCTATGCAAAGTATTTTTAGAAAAAATGAGAAAAGAGTTTGAGATGCCCATGTTGGGTGAAATAAAATTATTTTTTCAATTACAAATATAGTAGAACAACAATGGTATCTATATCACCCAATCCAAGTATGTCAAAGAGATACTCAAGAAGTTTGGTATGAAAGATTCACAACCAGTTGGTACCCCTATGTGTATTGGACTCAAGCTAACCAAAGATGATGATCTTCTACAAATCAATGATTAGAAAATTATAGTATGTAGTTCACACAAGGCTTGATATTGCCTTAACAATTGGGATAGTCGTAAGATTCTTAGGTAAACCTAGAGAAAATCACATGATGGCAATCAAAAGAATCTAGAGATATCTTAAAGGTACTGAAGACTATGGTGCATGGTACAACATGTCAAAAACCTAGACCTAAAGGTATTTATTGATGCTGACTATGCAGGAAATCTTGATGATAGAAAAAGCACCAGTGGTGGAGCTTTCTTTCTTGGTAAAAGTATAATGGACAAGCAAAAGGAAAAACTTCACATCCCAATCCACAACAGAGCTAGTATTCACTGAGCTGAAAAGTTGAATAGAGTTAGTATTCACAGAGTTCACTCAGTTGCCAAAGGATTTTTGCAAGTTCTTAGTGTTAACCAAGCTTCTATTGGTTTACATAGGAAATAATTTAAAACTTAGTTTCTAACAATCAAGGTAGACTTACGAACGATTTTTCTTTTTTTGGCATATGAAGCTTAATTACTTTATGTATTAATTCTAGCTAACTATGGTGATGAATATTAGTTATTATAATTTGAATCTAGGTTGACTTGAAAATCTAGAAGGAATAAATTAAAGGTCAAGATAAGATTTCTAGTGTGTGTACAGTGTGTTGTTTGAATTGAAAAGAAAATAGAGGGAGTGAACTTGAAGGATAAGTAGGTATCCTTGTTAAGCATAAAAGTAATATTCAATCAAGAAGGATCAAGTTTAAGTAGAAAGGAAATCTAGATTCAGCAATTTAGTTGCATCACAATCAAGTCATTTCATTGTTACTCTCAAAGCATTGTAGCAGTGATCTAAGATCTCTTAATAGAGTTGGTTTAGCAACCAGTTGTAAATCCTCTGACAAGGTGGCAATTCTATTGAATTGTTTTAAGACCTCTTGCAAGGAAACCTATAGTAGGGTGATTAAATCCTCTAACAGGATCTCACCTAATAGTGTGTTTTGTAACCTTTAATAGGGTTGGCTCCTAATAGGGTTCACTTTGGAAGAGTGAAAAATAGTAACTAGTTACATTGGTAGTTTTTCTCAAATTAGGTTTCCATGTTAAATTCTAGTGTCTCATGTGTTCACATTATTTCTCGTATGCTTGGAAGTTAACTACTATTAATGTTTAGAGATCTACTAAAAGTAGTTCACACTCTACATTTACCAAGTAACAACATTTTCTATGTGTTTAGTGAGTAACAATAGTAATCAGTTTTCTTAGTCTAAATTTTATTTTTGACATCTAAGGTATCTTGGATTTATTTTGGTTGTAACTAATTCACCCCCTTCTCAGTTGCTCCTTCTATATTTCCAAAAATTATCATCAAAGCTTTTGGTGCTTGTAGGAAAGGGTTCAAGAACCTAAGCTAAAGATCAGGATTTCTTACAAGAGAGAGATTCCAAAGCTAAATAGAGACAACTCTTTAGCATGGAAGGGACTCATGATACTTCATCCGACCACCATTAGTGATTTAGGTTGCAAATACCTTGATGAAGAATAAAAAACTCCTACCGGTACATTATCTATTAGAGATCTTGCTGAGAAAAAAAACCATAACATCATGATGATTGATATTACATCTACTCTCAGTTATGATGAATTTGATGAGATCAAAGACTCTAAAACTACTTTTGATATTTGGAACAAGTTAAAGGATGTCTATAACAATGATGACAATGTAAGCAGAGCAAAAGTAGAAAGCCTTGGATGATAGTTTGATTAGATGAGAATAAGAGAAGTCAAAAATGTTGCCAAGTATGTGGAAAGAATCAAAACTAGTGTTAGTGCAATCAAAGCTTTTGGAGGAGAAATCAAGGAAGAAAATATTGTAAGTAAAGTTCTCAGAACTTTTCTTTGCATCTATGCAATTAGAGTATCTGCTATTCAAGAAAAGAGATATGACCCAAACCTCAAGTTAAGTTTGGATGCCTTAGTAGGAATATTGATGACTTTTGAGCTAGACAACTTTGACAATTATATTCTAGCTTCCAAAAATGTTGAGTATGCATTTGAAGCTAAAATTTCACTCAAAGAAAAAAGAAAGAAAAAAATGGACATTCAGTCAGAAAGAGAGAGGAGATAGATGAAAATTTGGATAGGGATTTTGAAGTTGTTGAAGCTTTACTTGCAAAGAAATATTCTAGATTTAGAGGAAAGTACAAAAGTAATGTTCTTTTAATCTTCTTTTCATGTGAAGAAATTGGTCATATTGCATCTAATGCCCAAACAAAGAAAGAAAGGATGAGAAGAAGAGCCACAAGTACGAAGGAAATAAGGAATCTAAAAGTCACAAATCCTTCAAAGACAAAGGTAAGAAGACTTGTTTTATGTCTAAAGATTTTGATAATAGTAAAGATGAAATAGTGTACATTGTTGTAAAAGATGAACTCGATGAATAATAATGTAGCTATCATCATCCAACCTCTTAAAATAAACACAATGATCTAAATTACACCTATTGTATCCATGATCATGCATAAAGCTATCAAATTTTAGATACCACTGCTGAGGTGCTTTCTTCAAGCCATATAAGTTACTTCTTTTCAATTTGCACACTAAGTTCTCCTTACCTTTGATTGCAAATCCTTGTGGCAGAGCCATATATATCTCTTCATCCAAATCACCATGAAGGAAGGTTGTTTTAACATCAAGCTACTCTAAATGCAAATATTCAATAACCACAAGACTTAAAATAGTATGGATAGAAGTCATCTTAACAATAGGAGAAAATATTTCATCAAAATCAATGCCCTTTTTTTGTGGAAATCATTTCACAACTAACCTAGCTTTAAATGTTTTCTTACCTCTTTCCTCTTCTTTCAACCTAGAAATCCACTTATTCTAAAAAGCTCTTTTACCTGCAGGAAACTTGCATAAATCCCATGTCTTATTCTTTAGCAAAGAGTCCATTTCATCTTTCATTGTAGACTACCACTGAATCTTAGTATCCACCTACACAGCTTCATCATAACATTCAGGTTGACTAGCATCAGTAAGTAAAATTGAATACAAAGAAGGACATAATCATTTTGGAGGTCTAATTTGCCTTGTTGACTATCTAACATTCACCAGTATGTGTTGTATTTGTTGTTTCATATGTTCCACATCATGAGGAATGACTGAAACATTAGCTTTTGGAGTATCATCCAGCACTACATAATCATCTTCTTTTTTCTCATGTTGCTACAATAGATCTTTGTACAACACTTTCTCATTGAATATGATATCCCTCTTTCTCAAAATTTTATGATTTTAAAAATTCTAAAGCCTATAACTAAATTCATTAATGCCACATCCAAAAAATACACATTTCTTTGACTTAGCTTCCAACTTGGTTATATTATTAGAATCTATGTGAGAAAATGCTTCACAACCAAAAGTTTTTATTGATGAATAACTCACCTTCTTACCAGTCCATGCTTCCTTTGGAATGCCATATCCCAAAGGAGTAGAGGGACCTCTATTAATCAAATATACAATAGAATTAATAGGCTCCACCCACATGTGTACGTGAAACCCAACATGTAACCTCATGTTCCTTTCACACTCCATTATAGTCCTGTTCATGTGTTCAGGCACTCCATTTTCCTATGGAGTATTTGGAACATTTTTCTATCTACTAATACCATTAGTGGAGAAATAATTTTCAAATTCATGAGTGCAATACTCACCACCATTATTAGATCTAGGACATTTTAATTTCTTACTGGTCTCATTTTCAACTAAGCATTTCCATTTGTTAAAAGTTTGAAATACATCAGATTTCTGCCTAAGGAAATAAACACATACATTTCTAGTTGCATCATCAATAAATGTAACATAATAATGAGAGCCACCAAGGGAAGATACCTAAATTTGTCCCCATACATCTGTATGCACAAGCTCTAATTTCTCCTTTTTGTTTTCCTTCCCCGTCTTTACAAAACTCACTCTCTTTTGTTTTCCATACAGACAACTTTCATAGAAATCCATATTAATATATTTTAGACCTAGTAAAACTTTCCTTGAATGAAGTAATTTCATACCTTTCTAACTCATGTGCCCAAGTCTATTGTGCCATAGCACTATATCAAAATCTATAGAAGCTATTTGTTTTCCCTACTCAATTGCAGCAATTATTTCTAAACATTCATTTTTCTCTTAAACAATTAAAGTAGAAGGAACAATATGACTTGTAAAAAGATATAAGGTGCCTACTTTCACACCTTCTTCTACTATAAGGGAAATTTTTGAAACCTTCCAATTTTTATCATTAAAAGTAACTACATAACCCTCATCACCGAGTTGCCCTGCTAAAATTAAAGTCCTACTCAGCTTTGGAACATGTCTAACCTCATGTAGTAGCCAATGATTCCCATCCTCCAACTTAATCTTTATTTTTTCCTTTCCAACAATTTGATAGGGTTCATTATACCCCAAATAAATTATCCCAAAATCCCCTTCAACATAATAAAAAAAAAACCTCTATGAGGTGTAGCATGAAATGAAGCACCAGAATCTAAAACCCATGAATCATCGACACTTTCTAAAGATAGAAGTAAAGCATCTGTTTTAGATATTTTAGCTGCCACATTTTCCTCCTTGTCTCCATTTGGTTTATCTCCTTCATTTTTCGTTCGATTCCAACAATCTTTCTTTTTATAACCTAGTTTAACATAGTACCAGTAGTCATTCAGCCCTCTCAATTGAGACCTCCTCCCCTTTGAATTTTCTCTTCATTTTCCAAGATTTCCAAAATTACTTCCTCTCTAAGTCATTGTCACCCTACTTTGTGCATTCAAAGAACTTCCTAATGTAGATCCACCTGAGGATTTTCTACAAGTTTTCTCGCTCAAAATAACATGAATCACATTATTATATTTTAGGGTACTAGATCTAGGAACAAAATTACTCACAACCATTACCAAGTCATTCCAGCTTTCAGGCAAAGAACACAAAATCAAGAGAGCCCTAATTTCTTCTTCAAAACTGATACCCACAGAGGATAACTAACTAGTAATAGTATTAAAGTCATTTAAATGATCTGCAACTAATCCAACTTCTGCCATTTTCATATTAAATAAATGCTTCATGAGAAATACTTTGTTTGAAGCGGAGGGCTTTTCATATAGTGTCACTAGAGTTTTCATCAACTCTTCTATTGTCTTTTCTTTTATAATATTAAATGACATCAATGGTTCCAAACATAATCAAATGCTTCTGAGTGCCTTTCTATCCAAAAGATCTCATTCATCATTTGACATAGATTCTTGATTCTTGACTTTTCCTTTTAAAAGATTCCATAAATCCTTCTAGTAAAGATAGTCTTCCATTTGCATCTTCCATAAGTGGAAGTTCTACCCCTTAAACCTATAAACCCTCAACTTACCCTCATTTTCCATCACCCACTCAACTGTGAGACTCCCACTCAACTATGAGACTTTCCTATAGAAGATAAGTGGAAAACAAAACAACCTCACTCTGATACCACTTGTTAGGATTAAACCACAGACAAAAATAACAATTACATGCAAATATAACCAACAAAAAAAATTAATAGATCACAAAGAAAATAACATAAGGCACCAAGATTTAACATGGTTCACCCAATCCCTAGGCTATGTCCACCAAATAGCAAGTCCAATATTATTACAATCTAGTGATTACAACCTTATTACAATCTGTAATCTCTTACAACTCAATATCACTACAAGAACTAATTTTTGCATCACCACAATGAAACAATCCCTAACCCTAAGCCCTTTTATACAAGTATTTTTATGCTACTTTAGGGATATAACATGTCGACCACATGTTAGCCATACATTGGCCACAATGTTGACCATGACCCAATTTTTTTTCATGGGAACCCCAAAAGAATTTATGCAGTATGTATAATACTTTCCTAATTAGTCACCATAAACTAACACTTAGCACCCAAATGGAGTTCAAGATAAGTAGAAGGAAGCTTTCCCACTCCACATCCAAGGATCCTCACAATTTTCCTCTACCAGTCCTCTAGTGTATTAATGAAGTAAACCATTTTTTTTTTGAATTAATAAGTTGTCCAAATAGTCTAGTATACAAATCTAGAATCTTCTTCATAAACTTAGCCTCCTTAAATGAAGTTTCCCCTCCAATAATTGTGTCATCCAAAAACTACTAAAGGTAAAAAGGATCACACCTAGAGGATGGTTTAATCCCTTTTGGCCTTCCTTCTTGTTTGTTCTTCTCGATTAACCTTCCAACACATTTCTCCAAAATAATGAACAAAATAAGGGAGATGGGATCCCCCTATCTAAGCCCTCTCATAGATTTGAAAAAATAAGAAGGAGCACCATTAACCAAAATAGAAAGAGAAGAAGTAGAAATAAGCTAAGATATAAGCCTACAAACTTTTTGATCAAAGCTAAAAGCCTAGAGCACCGAACCAAGGAAAGTCTAGTCAACCCAATCATAAGCTTTTGAAAGATCTAGTTTGAGAAGCATTCCATCTCTCTTTCTTGATTCCATTGAATGGATAACTTCATGAACCATCATGATCAAATCCAAAATCTATCTTCTAAGAAAAAATCACAGCTGTTGTTGAGATATGATCAAAGGAAGAATTTTAAACATTCTAGAGGTTAACACCTTTAAAATAATCATGTAGAAAGAGTTACATAGGTTGATAGGTCTAAATTTATCCAAAGAGTCAACCCCGGGAATTTTAGGAATGAGGACCAAAAAAGTAGAATTAATCCCTTTTAGGATGCTTCTTGCTCCAAAGAATTCCTAAATAGCCTTCACAACATCTTCCATAACCACCTACCAATAAATTTGAAAGAAGAAAGTAGAAAATCCATCTGGGCCAAGGGACTTTTGGGAGAAAAGAGCTTCTCTAACTTCCTGAGCATTTGGTATAGCCCTCAACATTTTATTGTGATGGGGTTGAATAATCTAAGGAATACATGAGACAATTTTAGTCTAATCCAACTTCGATAACAAGGGATCCTAGGACAGAAGATAGGAGAAATAGGAAATACCCTTAGAAAAAAATTCATTATCTTTTGTCAACATATCCTACCCCTTTTTTAAACCAAAAATTCTATTATTAGCTTTATTTTTTAGAGTAGTAAAATGAGAATAACTTGTGTTATGATCTGCCTCTTTTAGCTAGCTAATTCTAAAGCTTTTCTTCTAGAACTTTTCTTCCTTACCTATAATATTGTCTAGGTGAGATAGAATCGACAACTCAACATTCTTGTTCAAATAATTGTACCCTTCTTGTTGAATATTATCCTGAATTGAGGTGTATTTGGTAGACAAATCATCTTTGTCATGAAAAATATGTCCAAAATTCATCTTATTCTAAACTTTTATCATTCTCTTCACATTACTCAATTTCTTTGCAACTCTAAACATGGTAGTACCTTCCACTTCTATCCCCCACTAGTGATATACCCTATTCAATATGTTAGGATGTGAAGTCCACATGTTTTTGAACCAAAAAGGGAAGTTCTTTCTTGGTTCTATAGAGACAATTGAGAGATATATGGGGGAGTGATCAGAGCAAACTTTAGGTAGCAGAGACAGCTTACAGGAGAAAAATTATAACTTGTCTAGAGAGATAAGAGCTCTATCAAACTAAAACTAAATACACTCCCTTCTAGTTCTTTTATGACCAAGTAAAAACCCCTCCCGACAGATCTAAGTCCAAATAAGCTAGAGGCTATTTATAAAATTGGAGAGGTCCATTTTACTTTCCCAGTTAGCCACCAAACCTCCCTTCTTCTCCTCATCCACTAACAGAGAATTAAAACCCCCTATACTAATACCCTTTTTTTATGCTACTAAAATGAACCAAATCATAGACTTTGGACAAATAATTCTTCATCTCCCTTTTGGAATTAGGAGCATAGACATTCAAAAGAAACAAAAAATCATTATAGTACATATAGAATTCTTTACAAAAAAGGATGTTGCCATCATTATACAAAGTAGTGAATTTGAGCTGGTTATTATTGAAAAGAGTCAGCAATCCTCTAGATGCTCCTTCAGAATTCAAGACTTTCCCACTCCTGTTATTACTAAAAGAAATTTTACCCAAACTCTATTCCTTAATATTAGTTTCTTGTATCATCAAAATATCAGGTCTTTGATCTCTAATCATATTTCAAATGATTTCTTGCTTATGGGCTCCATTAGGGCCCCTTATATTCCAAGATATTATCCTCATTTAAAACTAGAGGAACACTCCAAAAGAGTTCTTTTGCTCGCATTGGCCAAACTTCTTTTGGTCTCATCTCCTCTGAAATGGATAGCATGTCTCCTTCCTCTAGATCTTGACCTTATTCCCAAATCTAGTTTACTACAACTCCTGGTCTCATCTAGCAAAATTGGGGAGGGCTCTTGATTGTTTTTCTTTTTAGGCTTAGGAGATAAGGAGCTTTCGCTCTCTAATCCCATTTCAATATTTCATGAAACATTTGGGGCCTTCCTAGGAGATGAAGGGAGATCCAAGACATCCTCTTGTTTTTCCCTCACTAACTCACCTTCAATAGAGACTTGTTCCCCCACTTCCTACATTTGAGTATTTGACACAATAATTTCCTAGGGTTGGCTTTCTTGAAAACCAAGGGTTAATAATTTTTTTTGGGCTTTTGATGGAAAACAAGAGTGAGAGTAGATAGGGGAAATTATGGGGTAGAACACCTTTTCAAAATTTAAAACCTATTGTAGGTGGGGTTCCACAAGGAGGAGGAAATAAAAAACTAGGAATGGAGGGGTTTGCAGAGTGTTAGGGAACTATAGAGATTGGAGATGAGACAAAGAATGGGGATGGGGACCCAAGTGACAAGAGAAAAGGTCTAGATAAATATGCTCCATTGACCAAGGAGGTCTAGTCTAGGTTTTCATAAAAATGGTCATCTCTTTTTGTTGTTAAACCCTCTGGTAAGTCTTCTTTCCCTCTGGTTAAGATTCCTTATAGCTTGGATAAGGGGTCTTGTACAATTGCTATTCTAGATGAGTTGTTAGACCATAGTATTGCCTCAATGGTTTCCACTTTAGTGGGAAAGTTTATTGGGCAAAGAATAAACATAGACATAGTGAGATTTTTCACTCAGAAGAATGACATTTTAAAGGATAGGTCAATGTTATAGCTATGGCAAAAGGCTTCCTATCTTTTTATCTTAATTGTAAAGAGGACTTGTCTAAAATTCTATGTGAATGACCATGGAGTATAGGTTAGTCTACCCTTATGCGTCAGAAATGGTCATCAAAACTGGCTGTGAATGAATCATTCTTTGTGCAAGCACTGGTTTAGGTTAGACTTCCAGAGTTGCCCTTTGAATTTTGGAATGAGGATGTGTTTGTGGGAGTAGCAAACTCCTTTGCGGAACTTTTGTCAATAGGCCTGATAATAGCTTCT
The DNA here is from genome assembly GCA_028749045.1 of Cupressus sempervirens. Taxonomy (NCBI): domain Eukaryota; kingdom Viridiplantae; phylum Streptophyta; class Pinopsida; order Cupressales; family Cupressaceae; genus Cupressus; species Cupressus sempervirens. Next base: position 736,864,971 of record CM053790.1, on the reverse strand, counting down.
AGAATCAGACTTACATATGCATGAATATGTATCAGTGTCATGGAAGGGGATGACATGCCAGAAGTTGTTAGCTTTCATTCTAAGCTAGGAACATATACTCAACAGTTGGTTTATGAAAGTATCCCTTTTGCTTGTTTTCACTATCTAAAATATGGCCACAAGGAAAATAAATGTTTGAAGGCTAAAAATGAAAAGAAAAAGTTTCCATCTTCTTCCCAAGGAAAGGAGAAAAGGATCTGGAAAAGGAAGGACATTAAGGGTGCCCAAAAGGCTGAGGTGTTAAATGCTCCTATCAAAGGAGGGAATAAACCATCCAACATGACTTATAGGGTAGAAAATGATGTCCTATCTAGACCAAATATTAATGGTACTACAAAACTAGCAAAGACAGTGGAAGAACTAGAAAAGACAATGGAAGTCCCTACTGATGGAAGAAAAGAGACAGTCCTTAGAGACTCAAAGGAAGATTAGACCGTTGTTTCATCTGTAAGAGAGGAGGAAGATCAAACAATTAATCATGGATTCTTAGAAGTAAAGGAGGCTAATCCTTGATTTTCAAAAGACAAAGAGGCAAATAGAGCAATATCAATTACTACTCGAGTAATAAGGAAGGAGACCAGGACAAAGGGATCTGGGATTTAATTTAGTGGTAACTGATTCAACGCCCCTCTCAGTTACTCCTTTTATGTTTCCAACAATTATATTACAATAGGAGTGATAGATTTGAACCAAAGGTTTTCATTGAATTATATTGGGCTTGAAATATTGATGAATGAAAAAGTACTATTAGAGGTACATTCTTTCCAAAGAGTTTGGTGTCATGGATAAGCAAGATGTAGAATTGTATTTCCTCGGCAATAGCTAAAGTCAAGCATGTGGTAGTTGTAGTGAATTGTTCAAACATAATGTAGATCAAATAGTTACTAAAAGTTATGAAAGAAGAAATTATAGATCTATTGGATACCACAAGTGCTATCAAAATTTCAAAGAATCTAGTAATGCACACTAAGACAAAGTACATTTCTATCCAGTATCACTACTTGAGAGAAATATTTCAAGCCAAAGAAGTAAAGCTAGAATATATGAATATAAAGGAACAAATTGTTGAAAAATTCATAAAATGATTACCCAAAGATGGTAATAAATATCTTAGAGTTAAACTAGGGATGAGTCCCCTAACTAAATCTATTTCAGAAGACAAGGTGGATTGCATTGTTGATGTTGATGATAGATAAACCCCATAGCTCCCAAGAATCAAGTGCATGTAAAAACCTATCACAAAAGAGAGAAGCAAAATGATATGGAGGTTGGAATTACTAGATCTATAGATGAGACATTCTTGATGAGCAAAAAGAAAAATTACTATTATCGAAAGTGAATGAATAAATTGTAAAGTGAGATCATCCTCATAAAGGAGATTGAAGCCCTAAAAATGTCAAACCTAGGTTGCATAATACTAATGAATAAAATAATTAATTATTATATGCCTGAATTTTAGCTTAATAAAACTAGAGTTAATTAGGAAATATCTAATTACTCGAACACCCCCTAAGATAAACATAGGGAGTAGCTCAAAACCTAGAAACTACTACTAAAAGTAGATTTTAGTTCTAGCAAACAAGGCCTAGTGAGGTACCCAAGCACAACCAAATCTCTGAAAAGAGGAGAAATAGAAAAAAACACAGGAAAAAGCCTACTACAAAAGGGGATGGAAAACATGGTGTATGAAACTAGTGAATTAAATGTTGCTCCTAAAAAAGAAGGAAAACTAGCGATGTGCATTAACCTCCACATTAATTTGTGCCTCCAATTCTTTAATAAAATGCACCTCTTCCCAAATAAATTGTCATTGATAGGATGTGGTCCCATCCCATTGATGTGATCATTGCTCATCCAAACAAAAAATGTACCTTCCATAAGAGTATGAGCCATCAATATTTATGGTGATGTCATGCTAGATGTATAAACAAGACTATGATACCATTGAAAAGTATGCTCCTTCAAAATATGCACTCCCCTTGTCTCAAAAGAGGCATGCTCCTTTTAACAAAACTTGCATGTGCCACTTTTTGTAAAAAAAAAAAATATACAAGACCTTTTTTTTACTTCAAAAGACAATTGAACCCTTTTCTTACAAATAAAATAGAAAATGACCTAGGTGAAAATTTTTTTTGACTCAAATTTCAACAATGTCTAAATTAAACATATTTTATATGGAAATATGGGTTTTCATGCACTCTAAGCTCAACAGTGATGTCAATTTTTTCTCAAAGTGCGTCAAAACTTAGCGACCCTCTAGATATAATAAATAAAATATTGAAAGCTCAAATCTAAAAAATGATGCCAAATCTCTCATGAATAGAACAAGGGAATGAAGATCTAGAGCTTTGATAACATGTTAAAGTTGATGAAAGATCAACTCCACAGCTCCCAATAATCACTTGCATGCAAACACCTATCTTAGAAGAGAGAAGCAAAAAGCTATGAGGCTAGAATTGCTAGATCCATATATGAGACATTGTCGATGAGGAAAAAGAGAAATTTCTATTGTCAATACTGAATTAATAAATTACAAAGAGAGATCATCCCTATAAAGGAGATTGAAACCCTAAAATGGTCTAGCCTAGGTGGCATAATAATAATTAATAAAAGAATTAATTATTATATGCCCAAAGTTTAGCTTAAGAAAAATATAGATAATTAAGAAATATCTAATTACTCTAACATGCATCACTTGTGCTAATTAGTACATTCTACATAGTGGTGCAATAAAAATCTACTTTATGACATGCCTAAAGTAAAATGCTTTAGTAGACCATAAACATATCAGTCATAGAGACATGATATGTATTAGCCCAACGTGAAAAAATTATTTGAAGCTAAGATAGCCACACATTTTTGGATTTATTCTCAAAGAGGGAGAGATTACTAAAAAGTCAAATCAAAGGAGACATTACATATTAAGGGAGAGATTACTAAGAAAAGAAGATAAGATAAACCTTAGAGGGATTTTTTAGAAGAATGATGATAGAGGGAGTTTTTTAGAAATTGCATGGATCAAAATCAGAATGAAACTAAGGATATTGGTCACTCATGGAAGTGGAATCTTTTGGATTGTGTGATAAAAGAGCTACTACTAGTATTCATATGTTTGAGATGTTGCTATCGATGCCAAAGAGGGAGATTTTTGGAAACATACAATTGGAACAATTTTTGTTTTGCTATTGATGTCAAATCTATGGATGACACATATTGCTACCTAATCTAAATGTCATATCTACTCGATTGATGAAGAGGATTTGAGAAGTTACTCATAGCTATAGCACCTAAAGTAAATGTAAAATTTATGAAAAGGATGTTATAATGGACATTTAATTAAATAGATTTTGACAAAGAAAAGTAATTATTTATGGACATCAAGAAAGAAAAGCTAAGTTGAGCAAAAAAGTAAAATAGTAAGGAGTGTCGAGTAATGCTAGTGTCAATCAAGCTACAGTTAGCACTGAGGAAATCTAGTATGTACTGAGAATTAGAATCAATAGAGAAAGTGAGTTGATGGGGACATAAAAAGCTTTACAATGACCAAGTATTTTAGTGCGCATTGAGTATTATAATTTAGAGATTTTCAAGTGATAGTAAGAGGAAAAACTTCAAAGAAATTGTAAGATCTTGAGCTAACTCAATTGATTTCTTGAGGGATGTAAAATGTGTTGAAGATAATATTAATGAGTTGCATCATTAAATTCAAGGAGGTGATTAGGTCTTCACCTAATCAATAAATTATGGAGATATTTCTAGAGGATGATCAAGAAGATGGATACATACATTGAATCAAGCTAGATTTGATCGTAAACTCTAAGATGTATAGTGGATGTAGAAAATGGTAAAGCATGAATTTCCTATTTAAAGAGACACATAAACAAACATTTGGTGTCATGTATAGGTAATCCTAGCTAAGCCCAACTAGTGTGTCTAAGAGAGATTGTATGTAGAGAGAGGCATATAGAGCAAGGTTGACTAGAAACACACAAGAGTGTGAATACGAAGCTAAAGGAGAAATATTGTATATATGATATTGTGATTGCTAAGTGAATTCAAGTAGAAGAGTGGATTGATTGCTTACCCAGATAAGAGATTATAGTAAAAGAATTATTTTTGAACCAAAATAAGGACAAATAGAGATCTAAACCTATAAAAGCTAGTTGTAATCATATAGATCAAACCTAGTATTTTCTTTCTTATCACTGCAAATAGTTTATATTGAAATCCTTTTAATAGAGGTTGACCTAATAGTTATTTGATGACTTAATTGTCTATGTAAATCCTTTAACTAGGTCACATTTAATATTGTGTATTGTAACCTTTAACAAGGTTGGCTCCTAACAACGCTCACTTTGAAAGAGGGCAAAAGAGTGACATGTTGCTAGTGGCTTTTCCCAAATTGGATTTCCATGTAAAATTCTATTATCAAACTATGAACTTTTTTTTATGAATGTTTACATTTTGTAATAGTTTCATTCCATGACAATGCAACTTATGTTTGTGACAGTCTTAATATTGAGATAATGGGTGTTGCACACATTGCATAATATTGTATTATTTTATTTTATTATGTAATGTTGGACCTAGATGGACATGCAACATGTAGAGATTCCCATGGCATATACTTGATGAGTTATATTGTAACATTGTGATAATATTTCATGTAATTATTTAATATTGGGTAAAAAGAAATAAATTTTCAATATTAAATATGGGGTCAATGGGTTGGGTAGCACATGGTTTTAATGCATGGTTTATGTAATACCACTTGGTGATTTTGTCGGACTTGCTACTATATAAGCATCTACAAGGGAAGTTGTTATTGTAAGTGAGAAAATAGAAGGCAAAAAAGATAAGAGTTGAGCAGGATGAGGCTTGACAAGTTAGCCAAAGGAGCATTTGTGAAGGTTTGAAGCATGGTATGGGATGTGAGGATTCATGCTTGTTCAGATGAATTGCTTGGTTGTGGCTATGGCTTTGAAGGCTTTCATGGTTGTATTGCAATGGTGTTTTTTGTTGAATAATACATGGTGATGGATTTTTTTAGAGGTTGGGCTATTCCCTCAATGAGAGTTTTTGAAGGTATATCTTGTGTCACATTCTTGTAGGTATGTTGTCTTTTCTCTTCTATGTGGATTTTAGTTGCATATTTATTTCAGATCTATTATGGCTTATGTGGAAAGAGTTATATTATTTCTTGAAAGTTTCCTTACAAGTGGTATCAGATATTTGGTTTTATTATTGTAACTCTAGATTGAATCCATGAGAATGCATGAGAGGATAAAAGAAAAGGAAGGATATGTGTGTTATTTATTGTAGATATATTGCTTTTGCATTTTCTTTTATAATGGTAGATTTTGGGCATGTGAAATTTTTGATCAAATGAATTTTTTGAATGTTTCATTTAAATGAGGTTTTAAGGGGTAGCTTGGAAAATGACCTCTTGAGTTAAAAAAAACACTCATCATTGGATCTGGGTTGATGATTCCATAAAAGTTGCCATGTTCAGATAAAATGATAGAGTTTTCTAGTTTCAACCCATGATGGATGTCACATATAATCTCGTCTAAATTTTTGTCACAAAAACAAATTATAGTGAAAATGCTAAAAAGACTACATTAGGAAAACAACCATAACTTTCTCTTAGGACATTAGGTTTTAGACTTCTTATAGGCATTGGAAAGCTAATTTAGAGAACTAAAACTTGGTGTAGGTTTTGTTTTATGATTTGGAAACTTTTTTAGTTTTTAGGGGCAAGAAAGTTAGGTGTTGTTTATTTTGAGCACAGATGAGGGTATAACTTGGGCATATAGAGTTGGATTTTGGAGTTTGACTAGTCAATGAAAAGCTCTTGGAGAGCTCTACACATTGGTTCAAATTTGGTGTAGCTTCAACATAGTTTGTTTGGTGATATATTAATTTTAACGATGTATGATATATATTGACTATGGTAGCATTGTAGGTTTATGACATTGAATATTTTGGAGGTTTGGATTTTATGTCATTATATACACAGTTCATATTTCAAACTAGTCTCATGATGATATATTTATCGATATTTGATTTGGATATGTATGGTGACTTGTTGGATCAATTTGTGCAATGGTCTAAGTAGTATATACTTATAGGTTACATTTATAGTATGGTTATTGGTTGTCTTTGCCAATTGATCTTTCATTACTAATGCATTTTTAGATTGGTTTTGTCTATGCCCTAAGTCACATGATTTTTTTATTTTTTCTTCATGTAGAAGGGATGAGATGTTGTTACCAAGTAGAGTCCTGGTGGAGAATTGTGGTTCACTATTTGATGCTAACAGGTTGGTCATATTGGCAACTAGATGCTCAATTTAGGGATGTGATCATGGTGCCATGAATTTTAACATGACATGATTGGATATGCAGGTAGATCATTGATGTTCATTGGTTTGGATTCTTGATTTTCTTATGGTATTATATCTTCTTGGTTGAGGATCATGGTTATTTGGTTTATTTTGAGGGGCACACAATGTACACTTTGAGTTTTGTGATGGTTTGATTCCTTGGTTGATTCTCATGTTTAGATGATAGTTTTATCATCATGATGTCATTTATAGCTTGAATACACCATTTAGTGGGAGCTTCTGATAGTGATGAGGTGATAGTAGAGGATTAGTTCCTAGTTTGGTTTATTTCTTCTTGGTTTGGAAATATTGGTCTCACTCGGTATTGAACACTTTGGTTGTGTAAGTGTAGACCTAAACGATCTTCATGTAGGAGATGAATTTTATGATGCCATAGGTGAATTGGTACCATTATTGAGTGGGAGTTGTTGGCACTAATATATTTATTGAGTATTTGCATATGTTGGAGGGTTATCTTAGATTTGTTGCTACAAAAACATCTTTGACATTTACATGGTACAATTGTTATCCTCATGGTGTGTGAAGATTGTTAGATCATGAGGACTCATGGAGTTCTCAGTTATCTTCATGGTGTGTGTAGATGGTCCTTTGTGGTATGCAGAGATATTTTACTTCATGGCATGTGGAGGCATCTTGAGGGCTCACGAGGTTCTTAGTTAAGGTGTGGTTTATGCTTTTATTTGGCATCTTATCCTTGGTGTGAGCTTGGTTTCATTTTTATGTCATGGTATACTCTTGATATGAGTTTAGAGTTTTGACATGTTATAGTATGTTCACATGAACCCTGTTATCTCTTTGGTTGAGATGGTTAGATCATGTTGTCATGTTTATGTTCCTAAGGCCATGGTTGGAACTTTGATAATGATCTTGGTTTAGTTTCTTGGTATTGAGTACATTGATCATAAGTTGGATACTTCATGATATTGCTATGTTGCATTTGGAGTTGGCATGGATTGATTGGTTATAGGTGCTCATGGATACTTAGAGATGGTGGTGATGCTGATTTCTCTTCGACTAGAGAAGTGTTTGCTGGGATGATTGGTGGTTTTAGCAAGAAGTCTGAGGGGCATTCACCTAATACGGATTAGAGGAGATTTTTCTTAGATAGGTCTTAGTTGGAGACTTGAATATCTTGATGAGCATTCTCATTCCCCACTCTTGGCCTACTTGGCAATTTTTTACTAATTGAGATGTATAGCCCATTATTTCTCTCAAGTGCATTATATTTATGCTTTTCTTTCATGGATATGGATCTTGAGCTATGGTATAGGATATAGTTCTGGAGGGTTCATTTGAGAGATGGTTTAGCATTATTTATCTCCATCTACATATGTTGTTATGATGGTTGAGTTTGGGAGATGGTTTTATATTGGGCATATTCCTTGGGTTAGGAATGGTTTATGAGTTTGATCTTCTTATGAGAGGCTTACATCCATGATTAGTTATATCATATGATTTGGGTGTTGTTGAGGATTCTTGGTTTAGGGTTTTATGGAGGAGATCATACTTGTACAGTTTACATCTAGAGGTGTATGGAGAAGGACATGATACATATTATGATTTGCATGCTTTCTCTTTGGTCTTAGTTATCTTCCTGGATGTTCAGTTTCACTTACATTGGATTTGAGATTGGTTAGAGATTGTGACCAATGGTTTGTGCTCATATATGTCATGTGAGAGATGACATCATTATTCCTTTATCTCTTTCCTCTATTTGTTGTGGAGAGCTTGGGACATGATTGCAATTTTTTTATGAGAGTTGTTCTTGCAAGTTATTAGTTTATGTGTTGTGGATGTCCTTGAGACTACATGGATTCACTTTTTTGAGATGTTTTGAGTGGATTGGTTATATTGACATTGTCTTTTCACAATGCGAGCTTCTTGGTATATATGTGGCAGGTATTTCTCTTGAGGCTTGTGATTACAAGTTACAAGTTGGATATGTTGATGATGTAAGATTTACTTGTTATTCCTATTGGAGGTATAAATAGTTGGATGGGTTTGACACTTCCTGTGGGTGCTATTTCAGATATGGATATTTTGACAGCTACATATACATTTGATTACCTTTAGATCAAGTTTTTTGTACTTTTAATTTCAGTTGATATAGGATTTTATGATCTTCTAATACAACAGGTTGGGTGCTTTCACTTTGGATGGCTTCTATGTATGTCCAGTGGCAATTGCATAATACGAGGTGAGATCATTCATTTTTGAGATGATGGATACTTTGATATTGTTTTAGGTACTAGGATGGAGCACTTTATGTACTTTGGTCCATGATGGTGGATATGTTAGGAAGGATTGTTCCCTTGTTCATTTATGTGGCTACAAATTGACCCTATGTAATGTATACAACAACTAGGAGATCGTTGAGATAATGGGTGTTTCACACATTGCATAATATTGTTAAATTGTATCATTTTATTTTAATATGTAATGTTGCACCTAGATGGACATGAAACATGTAAAGATTCCCATGGGATATACATGATGAGTTGTATTACAACATTGTGATAATAAATTTCATTTAATTATTTAATATTGGGGAAAAAGAACAAAAATTTCTAATATTAAATGTACAGTAAATGGGTTAGGTAGCATGTGGTTTTATCATATGGTTTATGTAATACCACTTGGTGGTTATGTGGGACTTGCTACTATATAATCAACCGCAAGGGTAGTTGTTGTTGTATGTGAAATGAAAGAAGACAAAAAACACAATAGTTGAGAAGGAAAAGACTTCACAGGTTATCCAATGGAGTATTTATGAAGGTTAGAATCATGGCATGAGATGTGTGGATACATTCTTGTTCACATGGATTGCTTGGTTGTGGCTATGGCTTTGAAAGCTCCAATGGTTGTATTGCAATGATGCTTTTTGCTGAATAATACATGGCAATGGATGCCTTTGGATGCTAGGTTTTTTCCTTGCCAGGGTATATCTTGTGTCACACTTTTTTGGATATGTTGTCTATTCTCTTGCATGTGGATTCTAGTTTCATATTTATTTCAGATCTTTTATGGGTTTTTTGGAAACAATTATATTATTTCTTGTAGGTTTCCTTACAATTACAATAGAGACCAAGAAACAACAGGATAAAAACAAACCATTAAGTGTTTAATATTTAATTGTTCAAGTGGTAAATATAGGAATTGAGTAAATAATTAACACCCCCTACCCCTCCTCTTAGTTATACTAAAAATTCTAACATAGTTCAAAAACTTTGAATCAACTAGATTTATACATGCCCTAAATTTTTCACAAGAATTCAAAACAAACTAGATTTTGGTTATGTTGGGAAGAGTGGATAATATGTACATGTGGTAGATGAACTTGTGAATATAACCAAGGATATTACTCACATAGTTATGGTATACCCTATGACTAACAATATTAAAACCATGACGACAAATCTCAAGAGTTAAATTGAGGAAAGTAGAAATGCCCAATGGGATAATAGACAAATTAAATTGGAAACTATTATGGATTTGGGTATTGAATTTAGCACATATATGGTGGCATACAAAATATTTCATTCTAGAAGGAATAATAATGTTCCATGCATGGAAGTTGATTTAGGTCATAAGAATCTTTAGAAAGGTCACAAGAGTAATATTGCCAAGTTAGAGCTTAAGAAACTAGAAAACAACACAAATACTATCTAAGTTGAGTTATAATTTCTAGATTTGATTGTGTTCAATTTTTTACCATCAACATTTTGAATCATACTACATGATCCATCATCAGGATGTCAGAGAACATGAAGAACAAAAAATGATAGATCTGACTATCTGAGTTTCCAAGACACATACATGCAAGTTTCAATCACTATTTCTATGTATTTTATTTTATATGCAAAATTAGTTTCCTGGTGTCATAGACTAAATTCAAAAATTAATACTCTAGACATCTACCAAATCAATGAGTATATTTAAACACTAGGCAATAAGCTTAAGAGTGTTCGGAATTAATATTTTGAGAATTTCAAGGATAGGAAGAACTAGATATAGAGGATACAGCTGGCCCTCATGGCTAAGTACAACAATGATATTTATTTCTTAGTTGATATAACCAACACTATTGTAAAAGTGGTTAAAACTATAATTTTATTGTTGGAGCCAATGCACTATGGAGTCAATATTGATTAGGTTGCTAATGAAATCAAAGCTTTGATTAAATAACTAGTTAGGCCTAGAGAATCCAAGTATGGAACATATAAAATAGCCAAAATAAAAATTACTATGAATCTTTCTATGCCAAAAATGGAAAGAACGACATAGAGAATAATGAAGAAGTTGAAAATTTCATTGTATGAGAGAGATGAAAATAGACCACTAATGATCATCAAAGGAAAAGGTGAAGATGGAGATAGATGAGAGGGAAAAGAAAAGGCTATCATTATTTTTGAGTTACTATTATTAAAAAGTAGGAAAAGGTCTACTATAGCTACCCTATAAGGCCCAAAGCTACAAGGTTTGAAACTAGATAAACTCAAGAAGTTACACCATTAAAGAAGGATGTTGTCAAAATTACAAATCTTGTGACACCACAAGTGAATAAAAATCAAAATAAAAAGAATATTATCAAGTCATTTAATAAATAGGCTAACACATCTACCAAAAGGAGAAGAAATCATAGATTAAAAAATGATGATGATGAAGAAGATAATAGTCAAAGAGAGTCAGATGAACATGGAAGATCTAAATCTTCAATTCCTACAAGACCAAAATTCATTGAAGAGATGATTGAGAATATAAAATATGGTAAAAGATTCATTGAATTCAAATATTATAAATATGAATCGATGAGTGAACAATTAAAGAAAAAAGGTTGAAGAAATACTGGTAGTTACAATGACAATAGTTGAGTATCCACCCTTGGAGATTGAAATTACAATCCAAAATGTTCTATATCAAAATATTGATAGTAGATGGAAATATGGTCTAAGAACTCAGAAAGAAATGAGGAGAAAATCACTAGCCAACATAATGTCACATTTTAGCTTAGAAGACCTATATGAATTTCTAGAGAAGAATACAAACTTATTTATATGAATGAATAGAGCTCTTAATGTTTTTTTTGTACAAAATTAAATATAATTGATGTGGATCCAAAGATGATATACAAATAAAATTATAACATTAAGAATCTAATTGAAACTGTCAATGTTGATGGCAATGCAACTAAACAAACTATTGAACTCAATAATAAAGAAGATGAGTATCAAAATGTACAAGATATTGTATATTCTTTTTATTAAAATGTTTATGATATTATTGGAAAATAAGAAGATGTTATAATTAGAGATATTCTAGAGGAGGATACAGTTGACTAGTAGAAGAAGGATGAAGATATCATAGTAACTACAAAGTTGTACAAAAGAGGAACATAAGTTAATGATCTAGCACATGCCTATATACCTAGATTTTATGTAGTTATACAAAAAATCAAATATTTCGCCAAACCTAAGGAGAAAACTTAAAATAATATTTCTATAATATCCTTATATGTGTTAGGAGACACAACTATGTGTACCAAGGAATATCAAATTGAAGGAGAAACTAAGCAACATGATACACCAACTAAAGGGGGAAAAGGAGATGAAACTTCTAGAGATGAGAAAGCTAATGATCAACATGTTTATATTGAATGAGACTCCATAGAGAACAATGTAGAGATTTTTTCTATAGATGATATAGCAATAGCCCATAGACCTCAGAGTGAGGGAGCATTTACACATTGACAAATTATTCTAGCATAGAAATAGAAAATTGGAGAGATTATATTTATGAGTCCAATATCAAGTTTTCCATTTATTCTTGTATTCTCACTACCACTAGTTTTGAAGCTGCTCTTAGCATGAATGTTGATGATATTCCTATAAGGGAGATTTAGGTAGCATTTCTAGAGCATTTGGTAGATTTTTAGTATTATCATATGTCATATTCATTGAAGTGATTCTCATTGATGTCAACATATTGGTTATTCTATTGAAATAAATAAAAAGCAGTAGATATGGATTGAGCTCATGTGGTTAAATGATTGAAGATGAGGTCAAGCATAGTTGAGGATATATTCTACATATTCTTTTGATGATGCAGCTACGAGCGCATGGAGAAAGTTGAAAACTAGTTATAGATTTTTGAGATTTAGTGAAGATAGTATACATATAGAATTCCCAAGAAGAAATTTCTAGTAATATGATTATATATCCTAACATGGATAGAATGTTACTAAGCATGGTTAGATATAGAAAGAAGACTTCATGATGATGACATGGTTAAGTGTAAAAAGTTCAAGTTTGGATGGGTAGATTTTATGAATACCATAAGCTAATAATACTATAAAATTATGAAAATATGTAATGTAGAGAGTATTGTTTTAGCTTAATGTGGTCTTACTATAAATTTAAATTGTGAATTCCTCAGAGCTGACTCAATACATTAATTTGAGGACTCGATATGAAAAAAAGTTGCTCCCCAAAATTGTTAAAGTATAGTCATTGATGAAATAAGTGAATTTAAGAGAATTATAAGTGTGAATTACATGCAAGTAAATGATCTAATGGATTAATGTGATGTGAGTTTGTAGATCCAGTATTGAGATCTACAAAGTGTTTGGTTCAACATAGGCACAATGAAAGAGTGAAGTTGTTGTATTTGGTAGAGGATACTAGTGTATAGTCAATTGTTTGGTATTGGTCTAGGATACAAATAATAATAAAGTTAGTTGGATGCTAAGTTTGGTGGTCCTGCCCCTAAAGCTATTTAGATAGCATGTGAGCCTTGTTCCTTCCACAACTCTTAATATGGTTTTCACAACTCGTAATAGGATTAAAATCTCCACATAAGGATTCAAAGCCTCATAAGAGGGATTGATATATATTGAATGTATTTCATTACCTCCTAATAGGGTCTATCCTTTTGTGGGGAACTTATATATTATTACATCATTTTGTGGATACCATCCTACCAAGGTTTTCCATCTAATCACATAGTTCCATAGTTAAAATTCTACTATTATTATGTATGGTAATCTTCTTGTGGTTATTGTGCTTGTTGATTAAATGTTTCATATTTAATAATGTTAGTAAAAGGTATTTTAATTGGATAATTGAATCATTCCCCCCTCCCCCTCCTCTCCTCTCTCAATTATCTTCGTAGAATTTAATTTCTAACAATTTGTATTACAACCATCACGTTCTTGAAGGAAAGTAATAACAACTTAAGGAGATATATGGTTAGAAATCTTAGAAAGAATAGTTTGAATTTTGATGGAACCAATTATGGCTATTTGAAAGAGAAGATGTAGATACATTTTCTATGCATTGGTTCAAGATATTGGTTGATTGTTAAGAATGAGAAATAAGTTATAGAAGAATAAAATATTGAAGATTGTACTGAAAGACATTGAGAGTTGTTCATGTGTAATTTTCTTTTTAGTGAAGGAATTTTTCTAGACCTTCATGAAAATGAATATAGTCAAGTAAACTCCTAAATATTTTCATATGAAATTTGGAATGATTTACAATCTATTGAAGAATGTGATAAACATGCTAAGATGGTTAGATTACATGATTGGATATGCTCATTTCAAGAAGCTAAAATGATAGAAGATAAATATAGAAGAAGTTAGTTTGGTATAATATCATAAATTATTGTATGAATTAAGGCTTATAATAGAATCAAAAGATGAAGATGAAATTATATGGAAGATCTTAAAATTTTTGAAACCTACATTTAAGTAGATAGTGTAGATGATGGAATAAGTTATACCTGTAAACGTATTTTGGTCAAATCTCATTTCTTTATCAAAAATCAACTTTTAAAAAAAACTCAAAATACCCTTTGATAGATCTCAATGTAAATATCATAATTATATAAATTTTATTATAATTTCATTCATTATAATATGTTATAATTACAAAAGATTCTCCCCCCAAAAAGGAAAAAGATATTAAATCACATCAAAATAATTTAAATTTCATATTTATCCCTACACAAGAGAATCAAATTCAAGAATATGTAATTTTTTTACAAAGTTATAGATTTGATAGGGATTTTTTAGCAATAGGTAAAAACTATCAGTTTTTGATAAGGTAAAACTCAAGTACATATAACAAAAAATATGCACATAAAAAATGAATATTTTTATTTTTGTTCCCTAACTATAGATGTTATCAACAAGATATCTTAAAATAATAATAAAATTAGTTTGTATATAGTTATTTGACAGGACTATTCAAAATGTAAAGGAGTAACTAAGAGGGGAGGTGTGAATCATTTACCACAGACATAAATCCAAGCCCCTTAAGATGCCAACATAGCTTTACAAGAAATCTTTGCTAAAACTCAGTTAATAGTGAATTACTATCAATCAGTTAACACTAAATATATTACTATCACTTAGTTAAAATTGAATATATTACTATCACTCGGTTAACACTGAATATGAAAATCTTAAGATATTAAATGTGATTAACCTTAATTAAATTATTTGTAGAAACATAAAGAAAATAACATGAACACATGAGACACCAAGATTTAACATGGAAACACAATTTGGGAAAAGCACCAATTGCAAATAGTTACTATTTTTCACTCTTCTAAAGTGAGCCTTGTTAGGAGCCACTTGTGTTAAAGGTTACAAAACACATTTTTAGGTGTGGTCATCTTAGAGGATTTAGTTCAGCCTATTAGGAGTGGTTTTTTTAGAGGTCTCCAGACACTTCAATCTAGAAATCCCACCTTGTTAGAGGATTTGTGAAATAGCTGTAAGGATAACTTTGTTAGGAGATTTGGTTCACTGCTACAATTATTAGAGAGTAACAATGACTTGACATGATTGTTGATGTAACTATCTTTTCTTATTCAAATATTAGTTTTGGCTTGATTAATTGATCCTTCTTAATCAAAATGTTCTTTGTAGCTTGATCAATTTAGATCCTCCATCCTCTTGCAATCAAACTTCAATTTCATTCTTCAATCCTCAAGTTGACCTTATACTTATATGATTTACCTTGTCAAGTCAACTTGAATACACTTTCAATAAAAAAATTATCATCCATTAAGCTTTCTAACATTAATTAATAAATTTTTCATACTCAACATGTTGATAGTTGGCTAATATAGAATTGAGTACTTGGTCAATAGAGGAAAACACTTTTCTAACTAACCCAACTTTGCCAATACTGACTTCATGTTGACTTTCTTTAGGTAATTGAGTAAACTCAGTCAACATAGGATCTACTTTCAATGTTTTTCTCTAAACTTGGTTAGTACTAGAATGCTCAGAGTAAACATGAACTACCTTCAATTCCCAAGTGAGCTTGACTATCACTAAGTGCTTAGTAAGGCTTGACATTTTGTGTAACATCAAAGACATCATAAAATTGAATAATTATTTTTAAAAATCTCTTTGGAATTGATGGAAACACAACATGTCATAGCACAATAAAATTTTAGAGGAAAATAGAGGTAAGGATAATATCCTTAGTTTGATTTTGATTCCCATCCTTGAGAACTACCTCTATTAGTGAGAACTCCCTCTAACATCAATTTGTCCCTCTAGAATGATTTTCTTTGACTTCATTGACTACAAACTCTCTGTCTAACTTAATGATACAAGATTTATGATATGACATCAAACTCTCCCTCTTTGAGATCTCATGCCAATGGCAATAACCAATGGATTTTCTATTTACCTAATGTACTAATTCATATGCAATCTTCTTTGAAAATACAACATCAACTTGATAGATCTTCAAATTCCAAATTAATGCATCAATAATCTTTGTTTAGTGAGCTTCAGATAGAAAAATGGCCCCTCTCTTACCTCTTAGATATAAAAATGCATCCTTGGCTAATGTCTTAGTGAATATGTTTGCAATTTATTCTTTTGTATTAACATATTCCAATCTCACCCTTTTACCTTGTAGTAATTCTCTCAAAAACAGATATTTTATTGCAATGTTTTTTGTCTTGGTATGCATCACTAAATTCTTGGAGATGTTAATTGCATTGGTATTTTCATAGAAGATAACTACTAGATCCTTAGTTTCTTCCTTCATGCCTAACAACAGTTTTTTTAACCAAATGATGTTGGAACAATTGACTATTGCTGCAACATATTTTTCATCCACTATAGACTGAGAGATGCAATTATTCTTCTTTCTTTCCCAAGACACTAGCCCCTTTTTGAGAAAGAACTCTCCACCACTAGTGTCTTTCCTATCATCAATGCTTCATGCCTACTCAACATCAGTGAAGGATTTTAATTCAAGGTTGTCTCCTTTCTTACACCACAAAACATAGTTTTTAGTACCTTTTAGATACCTCATAATCATTTTTATTTCCATTATATGATTTTCCTTTGGAGTAGCCAAAAATCTTACCACTATACCAATGATAATGTAATATCAAGTCTTGTGTGCACTACACGCTAAAGTTTTCCAATAATTGATCTATATGTAAGCTCATGAGAAGATTTTTTGGAGCTTGATTGTGTCACAATTTTTTAACCATCAACGTTTTGAATCACGCATAGTGATCCATCATCAAGATGAGGAGTGCAAGAGAATAGAGAAAAAAATATAAAGTAATGATCTACCTCATTGGAATGATCATTTCTATAAGGCTTATGTCTAATAGACATAGGTGTTCTTGTAAAAGTTGATGAAAGCCAAATTCACCACTTGCCAAGATCAACTACATGCAAATAACTTATTGAAGGGAAACCAAAGAAGCAAGAGGCAGAGCTTGGAAAAACTAAATGAACTAAGAGAGAATATATTGCAAACAAAGAAAAATGTATTGCTATACAATATACCTTAAAAATGAGATATAAAATTACAATAGGAGAGCCTAAATATAAAGGCCTCAAGGAGACTTCTAGAACAAGCTAGAAGATGCTAGGAGATAAGAATGACAACTAAGTATACATCCATGAAAGGTGGGATATACTCAGACAAGGTGAGGAGATAAGTATGACTTAGATGGTAACAAAATTTTATGTTTTCAACAACTCCTAGGCTACAACTAATAAATGCATTAACCTAAGTAAACTTAAGTAAAAGCATTAATAATAATAATTTACTCGAACACCCCCCTTAAGTGCAACTTAGGGGAACACACTTAAGCTTACAATAGCTAAGATGAAATGTAGAATGGGTCTTGGCAATGAGGCCATGTTGGGTACCCATGTACAATGAAAAGAAAGTGCAACCTCTCAGAAAAGGGAAATAGAGAAAACCACATGGGAAAATCCCTCCCCCAAAAAGATGTAAAAGAAACCCTAGTGAAGGATTGAAGAAGTATCCAACTAGAGGAATGTCCCTAAAAATAGGAACAAGAGAAGATCATGAAGAACATCACTGAAGAGCTAAAAAATCTGTCAAAAAGAAATTTTTGATCTGAAGAACCTCCATGGAAAATAGAAGGCACAGACTGAGTGTGTCTATATGGTAGATGATCCATTTCACTAAAATGCATAGGTAGCTAGCCATTGTAATTGCCTCATATATAGGATCAGCCATTGAATACATAGCTCACACTATTGAACCATCAAACGAAGGAAGAATTTGAGAATATCATGAAGAACATCACTGAAGCATAAAGAAGCTACAAACTCTGTCAAAAAGAAATTTTTGATTTAAAGAACCTCCATGGAAAATAGAAGGCACAGACTAAGTGTGTCTATATGATAGATGATCCATTTCACCAAAATGCATAGGTAGCCAACCACTACAATTTCCTAGTGTATAGGATCAACCACTGAATACATAGCTCGCACTATCAAACCATCAAACCAAGGAAGCATTAGAGAAGATCATGAAGAACATCACTAAAGCATGAAGAAGCTACAAACTTTGTTAGAAAGAAATTTTTTATTTGAAGAACCTCCATGGAAAATAGAAGGCACAGACTGAGTGTGTCTATATGGTAGATGATCTATTTCACCAAAATGCATAGGTAGCTAGCCACTACAATTGCCTAGTATATAGGATCAACCACTAATTATATAACTCAAGCTATCAAACCATCAAACCAAGGAAGCATTGGAGAAGATCATGAAGAACATCACTAAAGCATGAAGAAGCTACAAACTCTGTCAGAAAGAAATTTTTGATATGAAGAACCTCCATGGAAAATAGAAGGCACAGACTGAGTGTGTCTATATGGTAGATGATCCATTTCACCAAAATGCATAAGTAGCTAGCCACTGCAATTGCCTAGTATATAGGATCAACCATTGAATACATAGCTCACACTATCGAACTATAAAACCAAGGAAGCATTAGAACAATAGAATAACCAACTAAGAAAGTGGGCCAAAATCCTTTGCAAAAAGAACCACGAATGATGAGAGAGTTGAAGAGGTACAAACACATATAAAGACATGGTCATCGACTCTGCATGGGGCTAATGTCATGGAAGGGACACTCACTTGACAAAGGAAGAGGACACAAAAATGGCAACAACTATCCCCCTCATGCTGGTTTATAAAATAATTCAAGTACAATTGTCTCAAAATAATGTTCATGGACCCAAAATGCAAGAGTGGCACTTTATCTCAATGTGTTTACATAAAGATGCTTACAAATGATATCAGCAATGATCAAAAAGTGAAAAAAGCTAATACAAAAGATTGTACAACCCAAAACAAAAGATCTCATGCCATGAAAATGATCCTCAGAACTAGAACACCCCAAATATCCATCATAGAGAAAAAATGCAAAAAAAATGATAGAAAGAGCATGGGGAAGAATCTAAAGGAAATGATAGGATTTCTAAAAAGATGATGAAACCAACTTTCCAAAAATATAACATTTTCAAAAAATGGAGATAGGATGCACAAGATATGCTTTGCAAAGTGGAAAATAGAAATTTTGACTTTGACTAAAAAAATTGGCAACAAAACTACATCAAAACTTGAAAATACCCACAACAATGTCTCTATCCTAAAACCAGCTTTTTGGTGCTTCTTTTGGATTGAAGAAACACCTTTGTATGCTTAAGTTATGTCAAAAAAACTATGAGTAGGTCAAAAAGGACCCTAGAAAGCCTACAAGTTTGATGATGCAACACTAATGTCTTGTTGATGTTAGCATTTAGCTAGCTTAAATTTGATGGCTTGACAGTCATTGTGGCAAAAAATGAGTACCACATGATAGCCACATGGTAGTATGGCTATAAACTACTGCCATGGTAGGGGCCATGTGGTAATCATAGGCCATGCGAACTAGGTTGGAACTCCATGCAGATAGGTATAGGCATTTGTAGCACTGGAAGGTGGTAGAGAAGCTATAGTAGGGCTGGCACCACTAGTGGAGGTGGTTGTAGGCAAAGGCACGGAGGTGGCATGACCAGTGGCTAGGGTGGCAAAGTGGTCGTGGTGTCTCAACGGTGTTACTACTAGAAATGGTGGCATGTTGGCCATGCGGTGGTAGCATCAAGGTGGTGCAATGGTGGTTGCCTAGTGCTGCTAATTTTTTTTGAAAAAATGTTCAATAAATGTGTTTTTTGCTTTGTACAGTCTCCTGAAGAAAATTGTTTGTCTCTTAGAGTGACATTCTAAAAAATTGGAAAATTTTTATATGGATTCCTACTATAAGAGGCCTTCTAAACTCAATTGTAGTGTCTATTTAGGCCTAAAGTACTCAAAAAAAATGTTCTTACGCTGGATTGAAAAAAAACTCACAAACAAAGTAGCGTTTGTGTCTCTGAATAATAGCTTCAAAAATTCTTCAGCCAAGAAGCAATAGGGATGCTTTGATACCATGTAGAAGTTGATGAAAGCCAACTTCACAACTCACCGAGATCACTTGCATGCAAATAACCTATCAAAGGGAAACCAAATAAGTAAGAGTTGGAGCTTGGAAAAACTAAACAAATTGAGAGAGAATATATTGCAAACAAAGAAAAATGTATTACTATACAATATGCCTTGAAAATGAGATATGAAATTACAATAGGAGAGCCCTAATATAAAGGTCTCAAGGAGACTAGAACAAGCTAGAAGATGCTAGGAGATAAGAATGACAATAATACATTCCAAATTTCTTCAATATCTCCTTTATGTACTTTTATTGAGTGATGTATATGTCATCTTTCTCCTGTTGAATTTGCTAGCCAAAAAATAATTTAATCTCTCCAAAAATTGACATTTTAAATTATTTACTCATTTCCTCAAAACCTATTTACACAATTCAATGTGTCTAGTGAATAATAAATCATCTACCAAAGTTTTTGGTAGAAATATATGCTTTTCTAGTCCTTCCTTGATGTATAAACTATTGTTTTCATTTTCTTTGAAAACCAATTTTTACCAAATAACTATGTAGTCTTTCATAATAAGATTTTGAGGCTTGTTTGAGACCATAAAAAGCTTTGTGTAATCTAAAAAATATATTCTTTAAGTTAGGATCTATAAAACCTTTGGGTTGCTCAATGTAGACTTCTTCTTCTAGGATTCCATTGAAGAAGGCTGACTTTACATCCATCTAATATACCTTGAATTCTATTTTTGTAGCATAAGCAAGTAGTGTTCTAACACCTTCTAGTATTGCTATAGGGGAAAATGTTTCTCCATAATAAATACCTTCTTCTTGTGCATAAACTTTACATACTATTGTTGCTTGGCTCCTTAATACTTTTCCATTTTTATTCAACTTATTTCTGAATACCAATTTTGTGCCAATTACATTTTTCCCCTTGGGTCTAGGAACAAGAGTCCAAGTTTCATTCTTTTCAATTTGCTCACTCTCTTCATTCATTGTCTTGATCCAACTTTTATTGTCTATTGCATCTTTAATAATTATAGGTTCTAACTCAGTAAGAAAACATGTACATTTTAATTTATTCCTTTTCATTGTTCCTTTTGATTGATCTCCAATAATTTTCTTAGGTGCATAATGGCTTCTAACATATCTATCAAGTATTGGTTCCTTCTTATTGGATTCACTTGGTTCACCATGCTCAAAATGATCTTTTAAGCTTGGGTCCTTTTGACTAAGACTCAAGAAATTCTAACTAAGAGTTACATCCCTTATACTATGACTCAAGTTGCACTAGCTATAACTTAGGTTGAACTAGAGATTTAGAGGACTCAGGTACTAAAGACTACCGATTTGCAATTGCATTTGCTTAAATTTTAGGTAAAGTATGATGTCCATAGTAGACAAAGTTTTAGTAGTTTTTAGGTACTTTGTTGCTTTTTTCTTCAGTCTTTTGTGCAAACTCATCAATTTTTATGTGTGCACTTTATTCAACCTTGTGGGTAGTTAGATTCAAACATTTATACACTTTTCTTTTGTTGGAGTATCCTCTAGCTATGCCTTCATCAATTTTCACATCAAATTTTCCTTTCCTTCTCTCTTTTAAGATCTAACATTTTCTTTCAAATACTTTTTTTTTATGAATAGTCCCCTTCTATTGATAAAAATATACTAAGAATACAATTCACAAAAAAGGGTTGGGCGATACAAGATCACCCCACGAATGAGTTCATATGGCCATAGCCAAAGCAAAAACACACAACCATAGTCATAATCATACACTATTCATCAATATATATAACACGCAACCTCAGGTGGTCAAAGTAGTGCCAGCCAAGGGTGGTGGTTCATCTCTATCATGGAAGCCACGGGGTGGGCTAGGAACATTCCAGCCATCTTCAGTAGCAGCAATAAGAGGATTGGTGGTAGCTTATGCATCTTTGAACTCTGGCCTAGATGAGAAATCACTAGATCCAAGCATGGCCATTTACCAAAAAATGCCCAATGAGCACCAAGAGGAGGAGCTAGAGATCAACTAGAACCATCAAAGGGTGGGGAAGCTAAGCAACACCTCCATCCAATATCACCAGCGTAGGGAGAGTAGTGGTGGGAAGCCTTAGAGCATGGAGTGTATGAGTAGTGACCTAAGGAATGACACTATGAATGTTGGCCATGAGGCATTGAGGTTTTTGCTGAGGCATCGGGAGGAACTCTGACAATAGTGCAGGAGGCATTACCCCAATGGTTCAGTAGCTCCTTCAGGTGAGCTACCTCAAAGGTAATTTTGTTAGCTTGCACCTGAATCTACATAATTACATTATTACAAATACATGCCTTAGTGTACATTGTAATATTAATATCCAAAAAGTTGTGTATGAAAAGAAAAACATTGCTATATTTCCACAGAGTAAATAAAATTTCCATCCTAATAGTATGCCAAATCTAGGTGAATTTTTGAGGGATTCTGGAAGAATCACCCAAAAAAATCATGTTCCAAGAAAAAGGTTTAGGCCTGAATGGATTGAAAAAATCATGAATCCAGTGCCAATAATTTTGGGAACAACTACAAAACTAGAAGATATGAAAGAAAGACTTTGGTTGTCCACAAAAAGGGTATCTGAGATATAGAACCCCAATATGTTTGAGCCTAGACCTCAGGGGAAGACCTTGGAAGGAAAGGCACCAAGAAAAATGGGCAATCTTGGGTTTTGTTATAACACTCCAAATGGTATCAAAGAATTTCCTCCATTGAGGAAGAGAAGATTGGAAATGCCATCTCTAGTTGAGCGTGTCCACCATCGAAAGATGGGCTGAAAGCCATTGATATCCTAGACTTGGCTTATAATTAGAAAATGGAGTGGCAAGATATACCACTTCCAATCATGCCACCAAGGCTGACCAGAATGAATACCCACTTTATGAATTAAGTGAACTAGAATTGAAGAGAGAAATAGGTCAAAATTTTGCTAATCTAAATGGATAAGGTGGTAGTGTACTTGCATATCTGCCCAAGACTTGAAACTCATAGAAACCCTTGAGAATAGGTCCTTGGGAGCTCTGATGCCCCATTTAATAAAACATAGAGCATTAGCACCTTGAATCTTGGAAAGGGGAGTACTCTATATGGGAAATAGTAGAGACCACCAAATGTTTTATTGATTCAAGGAGAGGCCATTGTGGAACTCATCCCTAGCCCATTGAAGACAAGGCTTAATAGCTTCTCAAGATTTTTGTATGCCCTTGATGACAAATGAGCCCTATATGGTCACTGGCTCACACATGATGAGAAGGGTGTGGAAACTAATCCCCTTCCAAGGAGGCATGTTGAGAAGAAAGCCAAAAGATATGCAATGTCAAACAAAAATCTTCTAGGCTTAAAATCTAGTGATAGGATGAATAATCCATTTAGCACAAAGTGCAAGGCTTTGTTTTTGAGTAGAAAGCGGGCCAAGACCATTAGATTATTTTAGGAGACAACAAAAATCCCAAGAAACTCTGTGAAACCCATGATCATCCTAGCCAAAAGTCTAGAGAAAATCCCTAAAAAATCTTTTTAATTTTTGATAAGAAGCTTTGGAGGGAGCCCAACAAGAAGAAGAATAAACATGAGTAGCTGCATGAACCTTCGAGAAAATTTGGAATTTTCCAACAAGGGAGAGCAATTTTGTAATCCAATAATCAAGCTTCTTGGTGGTCTTGGTAAGCACAACATTCCAAAGTTCAATAGGCAAAGCCTAGAAAGAAGAAGGAATGCCCAAAACGTGAAAAATCTCCCAATGCATAACCCATTTCCATTCAACCTAGCTGAGCCAAGGTGGACCTAGCAAGAATGACTAGTGGAAGCAGAGCTTTTTATGCCATTGAATGGCAAATCTAGAGGCTTGACAAATGGTGTCTAGGCAACTTAATGCATTGCTAATATTTTCTTTGTTCTCTAAAAGAGTGAGAAAGGAATCATCCACAAACTGGACATTAACAAACTGAGAAGATGATTCTGTTGGATACAATTGTTCAATTGTGTGTTGTCTTTGATGTCACACAAATGTCATATCAGTCATCAGGCAGTGTCTACTAAGCTCAGAAGGTTAGCAAGGCAAAGGATAGTGTCTACAGAGCTCATGAGGTTAGCTAGACAAAGGATAGTGTTTACTAAGCTCAAAAGGTCAGATAGACAAAGGATAGTGTCTACCAAGCTTAGAAGATCAACAAGGACAAGGACAATGTCTACTGGGCCTAGATGGTTAGTAAAGAAAGTTTGCAGTGCCTACCAAGTAGACAGTTGATTACTGAGCTTTCAAGGTAATCAAAGAAATTTAGTTCTTACCAAGCTCACTCGGTCATCAAAGGGAATTTGGAAGAAGTAGTTCTTACCGAGCTCTCATGACGGAATTTAGTTCTTACCAAGTAAACTTGACAGCTAAAGGATTTTAAGGATATTACAATGTTAACCGAGTCAAGCAGGTTAACTCAAGAAATTTTTGGAAGTAGTATTTATCAAGTAGGGTCGACCAGTAAAGGATTTCATTGTTTTATGAAATAATGTTTATTTGTTTAGAGTAAAATTTGTAGCCAACTAATGTATGGTTTATTGGTAAATGTAACATGTGAATGAGCTGACTTTACAATCTAAATGGTATAAGTAAGAGGTCAAGTTGCGAATTCTAAGTGTGTGTAAGGTGTAAGTGTGGAATTAATGAGATATGAGGACTGATTATTGTGGAAGTGAATTTGAAGGATGACCAGAGATCATTAAGGAGCAATAGAGTTTATTTGATCAAGAAGGATCTAATGAAGCAAAATAGAGACCTATAATTAGCAAATTCAGTTGCATCTTGTTCAGGTTAATTCATTGTTGTTTTCTAACCATTGTAGCAATGACTTCAAATCTCTTAATAGAGTTGGTTTAACAGCCATTTTGTAAACCCTCTAACAAGGTGACAATTTAGTTGAATTGTTCTAAAGATCTCTAGCAAGGCCACTCCTAATAGGGTGATTAAATCCTCTAATAGGGTCACACCTAATAGTGTGTATTGTAACCTTTAACAAGATTGGCTCCTAACAGGGCTCACTTCAGAAGAGTGAAAAATTGGTGTCTATTTACTTGGGGATTTTTCCCATATTGGGTTTCCACGTTAAATCTAGTGTCTCTTGTGTTCATTTTGTTTTTAGTTACATGCATGAATGCTTGAAAAGAAAGTAATAGTTTTATTTATAGAGTTACAACATTTTTTTACTGAGTGTCAGCATTAGCTATATCTTTAAGACATCTAACGGATCTATGGATTAATATTTGTGAGTAACTGATTGAACCCCACCCCCCCCCCAGTTACTCTATCTTTAATCCCAATAGATTCAGGAAAAATGCCATGAACCAGTCCAAAAGACACAAAATGAGCTAACAAATAGCCAAAACCTTCAGAAGCAAGGACATAAAGCACTAGAGCTAAAGGGTAACCTTGCCTGATTGAGCAAAAAAAGCCAAAAGCCTCTAATTGTGAATTATTTATGATAATGCAAGAATTAGCAACACTAAAGATAATCTCCATGGACTATAAAAAATTGGGACCAAAACCTAGAGCCTAGAGCATAGCCAAAATAAAGGGCCTTTGAATGAGATCATAAGCTTTAGCAAAATAAATCGTTAGGAAGATGGCCTTCTAGCTAGACCTATAAGCCCTTTCCATGCCTTCCTAGACATCAATGATGTTGTTGAGAATTAATCTAGATTTAATAAATCCAATTTGCTTAGGGCACACAGTTAAAGGCAACATGTGCTTGATTTTGAGAGAGAGTGCCCTGGCAATAATCTAGAAGGGTAATGGGCCTCCAATTGCAAATGTCCTCTAGATTGCCAGCTTTAGGTATGAATTTGATATTTCATTTATTTATAATGGCTCCTATGCTTTTAGAATGATATGCTTTAAGATAAACTTTGTGCAGATTAGGCCCTATATGCTCCCAGAGGTGTTTGTAAAATTCATAGCGAAATACTTTGAACTAATAGACATTATGTTTATATCCATACCTTAGTTCATAAGGATTTTTATTTGAATATTTTTTCAGTTGAACTCGGTCCAAGGTATGAATTTTTATACTGATTATGTCCTTGTATTTGATTGCAACATTTTTCTATATCATTAGTATCCTTGCATAATTTATAATGGATCTATTTCTTCTTTTTGCAATGCCATTTTCTATGATGTACTGGGTAGAAATAATTTTATTTTGATTCCTCTTTTATTGCAAAATTCATTGAATTCATTTGAGATAAATTCTCTTCCTCTATCTGACCATAGACATTTTAGTTTCTTCCATGTTTCTATCTCTACTCTAGTTAGATACCAGTTGAATTTTTTAAAGGCTTCAAATTTATCTTACAAGTACATTACTTTCATCATCCTACAATAATTATTAATTGTAAATAAAATAAATTACTTATCTCCAAAGAAGATTTCTATGCCTATATGTCCACAAAGATCTGTTGTGAACCAGCTCAATAACTTCTTCAAAATGATAATTGTTTCTTTTGTAGCTTTTCTTTCCCATCATCCCAATTTGACAATTTTTTCACATGCCCAAATCATGTTTCTGTAGGCTTGGAATGCCTCTCACTATTTTATTCTTTCTTATGTTGACCATGTTATCAAAATTCACATGACACAATATTTTATGTCATAACCAACTTTTCTCTTCTTGTGCTAGAAAATATGAACTTTCAGTTAGATCTAGATAGAATAGATAACCTTTGTTTGATTGTGAGTCCCAACTAGATTTCATTTTCCATCTAGAAGCTTGGCCTTTCCATTCATGAATTCTTCCTTTGATCTAATGTTGTGCAATTGTTCCATACTATGTCGATTGTGTTTCAGTCCTTCAACCCAATATGCATTATCACATTTGAGTTCATTACTTAATGTAGTGCACCCTTTTCCTTTTAAATAGTACAGTTCCTCATTTCCAAATCTGAAACTCCCACCTTCATAGTGTTGCAAATGCTCAAATTTTGTTTTATCACCAATCATGTGATGAGAAACACCACCATCTATGATCCATGTGGCATTCTTACTAATATGAGAAATGAGGGCCATCTTTTCATTTTCATCATCTAATTCATCTCTAATAGAAATGTAAACCATTTCATCATCATCACTACAATCAAAATCTTTAGCCATGTAACAATATTTCTTACCCTTATCCTTGTTATCTTTGTAGCTTTTGAACACTTTCTTGCCTTTTCACTTGCTATACTTATTTTCTTCATTGTGTTCATGATTTGGTTGCCATACAACAATGTGACCAACTTCTTCACAAGAAAAACATATTAGGGGTATTTTACCTTTCTACTTTCCTATTCCTTTAGGGTATCTTCTTGCAAGAAGGGATTTAATAGTTCCAAGCTCATCATCAAAATCCTCTTCATCTTCATTTTTAGACTATTTGTTTTTATATTTTTCACCTTCCTTTTTGAGTTATAATCTAGGTTGAAATACAAACTCAATGCTTCCAGACTTAGGAACATAGTTGTCAAATTTATCTAACTCAAAGGTTGTCAACCTTCCCACTAGTTCATCCAAAGTTATACCATTTTTGGGACTAAATCTCATTTCTCAAATAATTCATGATGGAATTACAAATGGGAACATACACTTCTAGAGGAGGGTGGGGGTGGGTGTGAATAAAAAGTTCAAACTTTAACAACTAAAAATATCACCATTTCATTAAATGCATATAATATTTGAATTGCAAATAACATGTAAATTAAATGCATCCTAACATGTAAACAAACATACATACTTGACACCTAATATGATTACCCAGAATCCCTCAAAATGAGAAGGAAAAACTGGGGTGGGGATGACAACCACAATTCTTCACTACTATAGGAATAAAGTGTAGCCAATTAAGGTTACAAACATTTAACCGTGAGACATGAACTACCCTATGAAAGGCCTACCCTATTAAAGCCTTACAAGGGCTATTATGTCCCACCTTGTTAGAGGATTTCAACACCTTGTTAGAAGTGTTTCTGGCTAGAGGACTTTAGAGCATCCACTTGGAATGTCACCCTATTAAAGGATTGACAACAATCTATTAGGACTACTCCATTTAGGAGATTTAACTAAAATCACCTATTAGGATGTTTTAGCATAAATCTTATGATTAGCATTGGTCATTTGATTAAAGATCAAATCCATATAGTGTTCTTCCTGATCCTCTATGATCTGGTATTTCAATGTTGTATCCTCTATCCTTGTTCTTCTCAAACTGATTCTATAATTCACTCTCTATATCTTCTAGGTCTCCATGACTATTGTGTTTTTCACATGAAAAATTCACTATTCTCCTCCTTCAATTCCTTGCACACTCACTATGAAGTTTTTGGTTTCATCCTCCTTAAGAAGACTAGAAAACTTGGGGTTAGGTATGAATCTACAACTGAAATTCATCCTTCTTTTTCCTTAATCTTTCTCTTTTTTCTGATTGGTTGAATTTAATTACATAGGGAATCCACATAAAGATTCATCCTTATCCTTGAAAGATTGTATTCTATCCTTATGTTAGCTGAAAAATGGTTTACATAGTTGTTTGTCCAATCACAAATAAATACATCCAATCTGTGATGCTTGACACTTGAAATTACTAATGCTTGGTACATACTATAATTCTATTTCTAACTCAGCACCTGAACTACTCAACATCTAGTATTTCCTCGGCACATGAATCACTCAACATTTACTGTCTAGTTGACACTTTAGTGACTCGGCACATAAGTGACTCAACACTCATTGGAACTTGGCACAATCTTGTATTTATATATCATACTCAACATACATTACTAGATCAACATGAACTTAGTAAATGACTTAAGTGTGTTGACACTCAATTGTTAAAACCAATTTGAGATCAACAATCTCCCCCTTTGACATAAGTGTCAAAAACACTTAACTTTACATATTCAATCTAGCCTTTTCAAGTATAATATATTCATAGCTTGGCTTATTTATAGAACTTCAAAATTTTTAGAATTTTGAAATAAACTATACAGCTCAAAATTTATAACTAACCCTAAGTTAATGTGCCTGATCTATATCAAAAATTTGTTCTCCATTTTGAGTATATTTCTCTCTTGTTGATACTCTTTTTCTTAAATGTGTTGATACTTTTTATCTAATATGTTTCATTGTTCTTTATTTTTGTTTGCTCCCCCTTTGATTTATTTAATTTATCTCCACTTTTTTTTCATTTGTATCTCCTTGTTATTCTTCTATCATCTCCCCCTTTCTTATTTACTCTCCCTTGCTTATTTATCTCCCTCTTTTTGAAACTTATGTCAAGGGGTTTATATACTAATGGTGTATCTATCCAAAAAGGACATGTGGACCTCCATGAATATTTTCAAAGTAGCATCCCAATTGTCATATGAATCATCTAGTGACTTTATTTGGATTGTTATCTCTACTACAAGGTGAATTAGTCCATCTAATATACAAAGATTAAGATCTTTCTTCAATAATGTTTCTGCAAATCCTAGTTCTTTATGGAGTATCTCCATATGAGGGGTAAGGGAGGGTTGGATGTTAATCAATTTGACTCTTATATTAGCCTCTTCTACTATTAATACAACTAGTTGACTATGTGATTGAAGCAATGAATGAAAATGCTTCTCACTCTAAGTTGGGTTCTAAGGTACTTGCATATATGATACTTTTAAATTTCTCTCCAGACTCAGAATTATATGGCTTGTTTGTTGTGTGTAGAGTGTGGGATCACATAGTTTAATGTATAATGAGAATATGTTCTAAATTACCTTCTTCATTTTCTCAATTTTTGTAGCCAATTCAACTTGCTACAGTGCCATATCACTAGATATATTTTCATTCACTTTTCCCTAAAATTTCCTTTTAGACCATTCCAATAGTTTTGCATTGGTGTCCTAGTCTTAATTGTTCACTTGTTCCACAATTTCTAATAACTATTCTAATAGTGGCTTTGACTCTATAGGTGTTTTCAAGATGAATGCATCTAAGGAAATGTCTTTGATTTCATGTAATGCTTGCCTGTGTCTATACTCCTTCTTGAGTATTTCTTGATTTATCTTCTTTTCCAAGGCTTGTTACATTATGCCTATCTGCTCTAATGTTATGGTTATATAATCATATTTAGGTATCACTATTTATTCATCTTGAGTTACAATTCCATAGTGAATTACGTTAGAAACCTTGGAGGAACTTGAGCTTGGTACTGATATCTACAATGGTGTAGCTTTAGTGCTCAACTCTTGAAGAACTTTTTTAGGAGTGCAAAATGTTCGTAATGTTACCAATGCTTGAGCAGCCTCTTGCTCCTTCTCCTTTGGTATGTCCTTATTTTTTTCAAATCTTCTTTCATTAATGATAATGATCTAACTTTCACCTTGGGTTCATATTGTAGGTACAAAAGTGTATTTCTATCCTATTTTCTCTATTGTGGTTTCCTTTTCATCTTCTCTTTCAATTTATCAGTTGTGTCAACTTTTGTTGATGTGTCTTCTGGTGTTTGTGTTAAAGGCTGAGCACTAGTAGCTAAAGGGATGGTAGAAGGTGGTACTTTTGTGTTCACCTTATGCCTTTTAATGTCAGCTACTATCTTCTGAAGTTCATCAACACTGATCAATACTAGATTCACAAACAATCTGGCTTGTAGTGTGGATTGATTAAGAATATTTTTGAGATCTTCTATAATTAAAGGATTGATTTTCTGAGGTGAATCATAAAGAATATTCTTAATAGTTATAGTGTCTGCAAGCATGCTTGTGTCATGTGGAGGGCTCATGCTCAACATTGGTGTGTCTTTCACATGTGATTCTTCTTGTTGCTCTTCATTTGTACCCATCTCATCTATCTTCTTTTGTATCTCCTCCATAGTAGTATCATTTTTTCCTTTTACTATTTCATCTTCCTTGTCCTCCCCTCATCTCCATCATTTCTTTCCTCAAAGGGATCCTCTTCTCCTTCTTTAACTATTGTTAGACCATATATTAATTTCCACATTTGATTGGATTTCTTCACAACATCTTCAATATTGTTTTGAAGTATGTTGAAAGCCCTATGTTTAGGTGCAAATCTACTTCCATACTTCTTGTTTTCTTTAACAATTTTCCCTCCTGTCAGTTCTACCACCACTGGGGCTAGATTTGATTCCCTTATTTGTTTCTCTAGGTTTAGGTAGTAATGCCACTTATTTTATACAACTGTATACAACTTGTTTGGCATTGTATTCTCTAATTCAACTGAAGTATTCTTGAACTTAGACATTATCATCTCCTCCATAGATATCTTTTAGCTTGATCCATAATTCATGAGTAGTAAGAAAATCTTTTAGTTCATCAAATTCAACATAATTGAGAGTAGATGCAATGAAAATCATCATTATGTTGTGATTCTTATTTTCTATAATTTGTTCCATAATTAAAGTCCCAGTAGGTACCACATACTTGTTCTCTAGGTTCTTTAAGTCCATGTGTCTAATGGTTGCCAAATACAGCTTCATAAGATCATACCATCCTTTGAGGTTATCTATGTTTAGCTTCACAATTTCCCTTCTCTAAGACATCTTGATCTTTGGCTTAGGTCTTCAAAACCTTATCTCCAAGCATCAAGAACTCTAATACCAATTGTCAAAACTGTAAAGGAGTAGTTGAGAGGGGAGGTGTGAATAAACTACCACAAACACAAATCCAAGTCCCTGAAGATGTTAGCACAACTTTAAAACAAATCTTTTGTTGCAACTTGGTTAACATTGAATTACTGTCACTTGATTAACACTAAATATATTACTATCAATTAGTTAACACTAAACATATTATAGTCACTCAGTTAGCATTGACCATATTATTTCCACTCAGTTAACACTGAACATGAAAATTGTCAACTATTAAATGTAATTAACCTTAATAAACTTAGTTGTAGAAACATGAACCAAATCATATGAACACATGAGAAAACAAGATTTAATGTAGAAACCCAATTTGGGAAAACCTTGAAAATTGTAACTAGTTACTATTTTTTACTCTTCTAAAGTGAGTCCTATTAGGAGCCAACCCTATTAAAGGTTTAAAAACACATTGTTAGGTGTGACCCTATTAGAGGATTTAGTTGACCCTATTAGGAGTGTCCTTGTTAGAGGTCTTCATACACTTCAATGTAGAAATGCCACCTTGTTGTTGGATTTTACAAATAGTTGTTAGGAGATTTTATTTACTACTACAATTATTAGAGAGTAACAATGAATTTACTTAATTGTAAATGCAAATTTCTTTTCTGATTTAGATTTTTTTTCTAGCTTGATTACTCAGTCTTCCTTGATTATAATTTTCTTTACATCTTGGTCAACTCAAATACTCTATCCTCTTGCCAATATCCTTCCAATTTTCTTTCTTAAATCATCTTCTTCAATTTTATTTTTTAATCCTCAACTTGACCTTATAATTATATGATTTACCTTGTCAAATCATCTTGAATACACTTTCAATCAAACAATTTTCATCCCTTAAGTTGGCTATCACTAATCATTAAATCTATCATACTCATCATCCTAATATTTGGCTAATAGAAAATTGAGTACTTGTTCAACATAGGAAAATCCTTTGTTAGCTCACCCAACTTGGTCAATACTAACTAAACATGTTGACTTTCCTTTGGTAACCAAGTAACCTTGGGTAACACAAGATCTGCCTTTGATTCCCAAGTGAGGTCAATCAATACTATCTCTGAAATTGGTTGATACTAAAATGCTTGGCATATATAGGAATTGCCTTCAATGACCATGTAAGCTTGGCTATCACTAACTGCTCAGTGAGGCTAGACATTTTGAGCAACATCAAAGACAACATACAATTGAATAATTATTTTCAGCAAACTCTCTCTTTGTCATTTATGGCAACACAACATGTAATAGTATAATGAAATTTGAGAGAAAATTTTAAGTAAGGATAATATATTTAGTTTGATTCTTATTCTAATCTTTGAGAACTCCCTTTATTAGTGAGAACTCCCTTTGACATAATTCTCTCCCTCTAGAATGATTTTTCTTATTTCTTTGGCTGCAAACTCTCCATCTGACTTAATGATATAAAATTTATGATATGACATCAAAATCTCCCTCTTTGATATCTCATAAAAAGGGAAATAATCAATGAATTTTCTGTGTACCTAATATACTAATTCATATGTATTCTGGTTTGATAATGCTGTATCAACTTGATTTTTCTTTAAATGCTCAATTAATGCATCAATAATTTTTGTTTAGTGAGCTTCAGATAGGGGAATGATCCCTAGCTTACCTCTTAGATAGAAAGATTCATCCTTAGGTAATGGATTGGTGAATTTTTATACATTTTTTTCTTTTGTATTCACATATTGCAATCTCACCTCTTTATCTTGCACTAATTTTCTCAAAAAGTAATATTTTATTACAATGTGTTTTGTCTTGTTATCGATCATTGGATTCTTGGATATGTTAATTATACTGATGTTATTGCAGAAGATAACTACTAAATCCTTGATTTCTTTCTTCATACTTGATAATAGTTCCTTAAATCAAATGATCTTGGAACAATTAACTACCATTGCAACATATTCTAGTTTAGTTGTAGACCAACAGATTCAATTATGCTTCTTTCTTATCCAAGACACTAGCCTCTTTTCAAGAAAGATTGTTCTATCACTAGTGTGTTTCCTATTGTCAATTCGTCTTGCCCAATCATCCAATGAAGGATTTTAGTTTAAAGTTTCCTCCTTTCTTATACCACATACCATAGCCTTTAGTTCCTTTTAGATACGTCATAATTCATTTTATTTCCATCATATGATTTTCCTTTGGATTAGTAGAAAATATTGGCACAATACCAACTACTAATGCAATATTAAGTCTGTTCACTACATACTAAAGTTTTCCAATCATTGATCTATATGTAATCTAATCTACCTCTTTGGAATCATCATTTCTAGAGAGCTTATGTCTAGTAGATTCAGTGATGTAGATGTTAGCCTTCTATTGAATTTATAGGTAAAAAAATAATTTCATATCTCCAAACATTGACATTTAAAATTATTTGTACTCATTTCTTCAAAAAATGATTTACACAAGTCATCATTTTCAAAGAATAATATATCATCTACAAAATTTTATGCTAGTAATATCTTCTTTTCTCATCCTTGCTTGATGTATGGACTATTTTTATCATTTTCTCTTCGAAATTTTTTTATTAACAAATAACCATACAATCTTTCATAGCAAGCTCTAGGGGCTTGTTTGAGACCATATAAAGCTTTATGTAATCTACAAACTATATTCCTTTTGTTAGGATATATATATATATATATATATATATATATATATATACACATATAGCCTCATGTTGCTCAATGTAGACTTCTAGGATTTTATTCAAGATAGATGACTTTACATCGATCTGATATACTTTGAATTCTTTATGTGCAATATAAGAAAGTAGCATTTTAACAACTCCTAGTCTTGAAAATTGGTCAAATTTTTCTCCATTATCAATACCTTCTTCTTGAGCATAAACTTTCCACACTAGCCTTGATTTGTTCCTTGATTCTTCTCCATTTTAATATAACTTATTTTGGAATACCCATTTTCTGCCAATTACATTTTTTCCCTTGGATCTAAGAACAAGATTCTAAGTTTTGTTCCTTTCAATTTTCTCAATGTCCTCATTCATTGCCTCAATCTAGCTTTCATTTTCCAATGCATCTTTAACAATTCTAGGATGAAACTTATTGAGCAAACATGTACCTTTTAGTTTGTTCCTTGTCATTGTGCCTTTGTATGATCTCCAATGATTTTCCCAAGTGCATGATGCCTTTTGAAATATCTGGCAAATATAGGTTCCTTCCTTTTAGATTCACTTAGTTCACCATGCTCAAAATGATCTTCCATATCATACTTAGGTCCCACTGTCTATGGTTCTAGACCTTTAGACTATGACTTAGTTTCCATTGTTTGACTCAAGTCCTTCTTACTATGACTCAAGTTCCTTAGACTATGTGTTGGGTTGCACTGACTGCAACTTAGGTCAAGCTAGAGATTTAGGGGAATTGAGTGGTGAATACTACTACTTTTAAATTACATTCTCTTGAATTTTAGGTAAAGTATCAGGTTCATAATACACAATATTTTAGTAGTTTCTAGGTTCTTTGATGCCTTTTTCTTCACTCTTTTCTACAAAATCAACAACTTTTACATGTTTACTTTTTATAACCTTGCAAGTAATAATATTTAGACATTGATGTGTTTTTTTTTGTTGGAGTATCTTAGGAATATGCCTTCATCACTTTTCACATCAAATTTTCCTTTCCTTGTCTCATTTAAGATATAACATTTTCTTCCAAATACTTTGAAATAGTAGACATTAGGTTTATAGCCATACCATAGTCCATAAAGAGTTTAATTTGAATCTTTCTTCAATTTGAATCAGTTCAAGCTATGAACTATTGTGTTGATTGCTTGCTTCAGATATTTAATTGTAATATTTTTCTATATCATCAGTGTCCCTACACAATCTATAGTGGATCTATTGCTTCTTTATGCTATTCTATTTTGCTAAGGAGTACTAGGTGTAGATACCTATCTTTTGATTCCTCTTTTATTTTTGAATTCATTAAATTCATTTTAAATGAATTCTCCTCCTCTATTTGACCTTAGACATTTCAGTTGCTTTCCTATTTCTTTCTCCACTCTAGCAAGATACCACTTCAATTTTGAAAGGCTTCAAATTTATGTTTCAATTACATTTCTTCCATCATCCTATAATAATCATCAAAACATAAAATAAAGTACTTATCTCCATAGTATTTTTCTATGCCAATAGGTCCATAGAGATTAGTGTGAACCAACTTAGGAACTTCTTTTGAAGCTTGTCTTTCCCACCGTCCCAATTTAACAATTTTTGCTCATGCCTATATCAAGTTTCTTTTTGCTAGGAATTAATCTCACTCTTTTATTCTTTCTTATGTCAACCATGTTATCAAAATTCACATGACACAATTTTTTATGCCATTAAAAACTTTCTTGTACTTATTCTAGGAAGCATGAACTTTCCATTGGATCCAAATTGAATAGATTACGTTTTGTTTGAATCCTAGTCCCAACCATATTTTTTTCCCATCAAGAAGGTTGACCCGTCCATTCATTAATTATATCTTGAATCCAATGCTATTAAATTGTGCCACACTAAGTGTATTGTGTTTCAATCCTTAGACCCGCTATGAATTGTCACATATGAGTTCATTACTTAATGCAATGCAACCTTTTCCTTTTACATAATAGGGTTCATCATTTCAAAATTTGAAACTCCCACCATAATAGTGTTTCAAATGCTCAAATTTTGGTTTATCACCCATCATGTGGTGAGAAGAACCACTATCTATGACCCATGCATCATTCTTACTAATATGAGAAATGAGGGCCATCTTGTCATTTTCATCATCTAATTCATCTTTAATAGAATTTTAAGCCATTTCATCATCATAACTACTATTAGAATCTTTAGCCATGTAACAAGATGTGTTACCTTCATCCTTGTTATCTTCGTAGTTTTTGAGATCTTTCTTGCCTTTTTACTTATTGTGCTTATTTTCTTCTTTTCCTTCTTTGTTTAAACATTGTGTAGTAATGTGTCCAACTTCTTCACAAGAATAATAGATTAGGGGTATTTTACCTTTGTAATTTCCTTTTCCTTTAGGGAATCTTCTTGTAAGTAGGGCTTCAATTATTTCAAGGTCATCATTAGAATCCTCTTCATCTTCACTATTAGACTATTTTCCTTTAGATTTTCCACCTTTCTTTTTGAGTGGTATTTTATCTTGAAATATAGATTTAATTCTACAAGAGTTAGGAACATAATTATGAAATTTCTCTAACTCAAAGGTTGTCAACCTTCCCACTAATGCATCCAAAGTTATACAGTTTTTGGTATTATATCTCATTTTTTGAATCGTTGAAACTTTAATTGCATAAATAGGAAGAAGAGTTTTGAGTACCTTGTTGACCATTGTCACATTATCTATTTTCCCTCCAGAGGCTCTAATTGCATTCACATTTTCTTTGACTCTTTTAGTGTATTGCACAATGTTTTCATCTTCTCTCATCTTCATTTGGTCAAACTGACCTATTAGACTTTCTACCTTAGCTCTTCTCACATTATCATCTCCTCCACAGATATCATTTAGCTTGATCGACAATTCATGAGCATTAGGAAAATCTTTGAGTTCATCATGTTCAAAATAATTGAGAGTTGATGCAATGTCAATCATCATTATATTATGATCCTTCATTTCTATAATTTTTTCATTAGTGAAAGTTCTAGCGGGCACCAGATACTTTCTCTCTAGGTACTTTAGGCCTCTATCTCCAATGGTTGACAAATGAACCTTCATGTTAGGATTTTTACGTTCTATAAGAAATCTTGATCTTTAGAATAGGTCCTTGAAACCTTTTCTGCAAGCACCAATAACTCTAACATTAGTTGTTGGAAATGTAAAGGAGTAACTAAGAGGAGACCTAGGTGAATCATTTACCAAAAAAAGAAATGAGGGTCCCTCAAGATGTCAACACAACTTTAAAAAAAATCTTTCCTAAAACTCAGTTAACATTGAATTATTTTTACTCAGTTAACATTGAATATATTACTGACACTCAGTTAACACTAAATATATTGCTATCACTTGGTTAATAGTGGATATGAAAATCTTAAGATACTAAATTTGATTAATTTTAATTAACTTAGCTGTAGAAACATAAAACAAAATAGCATGAACACATGAGACACTAAAATTTAACTTGGAAACCTAATTTGGGAAAAACACCAATTGCAGCTAGTTACTATTTTTCACTCTTCCAAAGTGAGCCCTATTAGGAGTCAACCCTATTAAAGGTTACAAAACACACTGTTATGTGTGACCCTATTAGGATGATTTAGTTCACCCTATTAGGAGTGGCCCTATTAAAGGTCTTTAGACATGCCAAAAAAAAAATGCACCTTGTTTGAGGATTTTCCAAATAGCTATTAGGCTAACTCTGTTAGGAGATTTCAATTCACTTCTACAATTATTAATGAGTAACAATGACTTGACGTTAGTGTTGATGCAACTATCTTTACTAATTTAGATCTTTGTTTTGGCTTGATTACTCTATTGTCCTTGATCATAATATTATTTTCACCTTGGGCAACTTAGTTAATCTATCCTCTTCCAGATATCCTTCCAATTTTCATTCTTAAATAATCTTATTCAATTTCATTCTTCAATCCCCAACTTGCCTTTATACTTATATGATTTACCTTGTAAAGTTACCTTGAATACACTTTCAATCAAACAATTATCATCCCTTAAGTCAACTAGTATTAACCAAAAAATCTATTAGTCTTAACATGCTGCCAGTTGGCTTATATAGAATTGAATACTTGATCAACTTATGAAAAAACTTTGATAACCAACCTAACTCAGTCAATACTAACTTCATGTTGACTTTCCTTTGCTAATTGAAAAACCTTGGTCAACATAGCATCCATGCTATCTTTCCTTTGGTAAGTGAGTAAACTTGGTCAACATAGGATCTGCCTTTGATGGCCAAGTGAGCTTGGTCAATACTGAAGTGCTTGGCATACACTGGAACTACCTTCAATGCATAGGTGATCTTGACTATCACTGACTACTTGGTAATGATTGACATTTTGAGTAACATCAAAGACAACATAGAAATGAATAATTTTTTTTCAATAGGACTACACCATAAATATTATTCAGAGTTGAAAAGGACCTCAAAGTTTTAAAAAAAATTTACTATGAATTTTTAAAACAAAATTATGAGCATAAAAATCATCCAATTTTACACATTTTATTAATTTACATCATTTTCAAATTCTAAAGAAAAGTACCATTTTTATGTCATTGAGGTTGAATAATTTGCCTTATGGGATCCTTTTAATCCATTTTTGTTCTCTTGCCCACTGAGAAGATAATAAGAGAAAATCTTCTTGGAAGATTGTATGTAGAAGAGATAAGCCTAACATAGAGTGGATATTTTCCTATAAATGAGATAACATTCAGTGCATTGAGTGTTTGGTCTATATTGACAAGGAGCATGTGCACTAGTGGAGATTATGCTAGTAGTAATAGAGGAAGGACCAAAGAAGATAGATAGATTGATGAAAAAATTTCCATACTTGTGAAAAGGGAACCTAAAGGTAAAAAAACCTTTAAATGTTAGAATTCAAATGAATATGTTCATTTTTCTTTTAAATTCTTTAAGAGAGTAAAGAAGTATAAGAGTATTTTCAAGCCTAGGAGACCTAGATAACATCTTTATGCAAATGATGAAGACCTAAAAGTTGGTTTCGAAATATTCTTCAGTGAAATTCATAATGAAAGTGATGAACTAGGTTTTGTTTCAATTAAAGAATAAAGTCTAAAAAAAGAAGAAGTTAGAGAAGAAAAGGAATTAGTATCACAAGTTGAAAGAAGAAAATAGATTGGGTCATAGTTTGTGGTTTTTTACATCATATGAGTAGTAATATGAATATATTGTTGAGTTCAAGAGTTTTGATGGAGGAATTGTCGAAGTTGGAAATAATACAACTTATCATATAAAGTGAATATGATCTATTACTCTTGATGGTAAAACTAACATTGATGATGTTTATAGTGTTGATGATCTAAAATACAATCTTCCAAGTGTTGGACACTTGTTTGACAAGGGATATAGTTACATTTTATAGAAAGGACATGTATCATCAAGGATAAAGATAGAAAGTTGATTGGTACAAGTATAAGATGAAGAGGTAATATTTTATAAGTGAACCCCATAAAGATGACATCCCTGGATGTTAAAGTTGATAATAGTTGGTTATGAAACAAGAGGTTCTATCATATAATTTTTGATAACATTGTAAAAGAGAGCACGAAACTTGTTTTTAGAAAGGTAAAGCATACTTACATGGTATGAAAGGAATGCATTGTGGAAAAGCAAAACAAATTTGATTTTCCAAGAAAAAAGCTTACTACATCATTAAATTTGGAGATAGTACACATATACTTTGGTCATCCTACAAAGACAAGAGTGTTCGACTATGATAAATACTTCATGATTCTCTATGATTTTAGTAGGATGATATGGATATCATTTCTTAGGGAGAAATCAAAATTTGAGAAGATGAAAGTGTTTAAGAACATAGTTTAAAATGAATCTGGATTAAAAATTAAATATTTAATATTTGATAGAGGTAGATAGTTTACTTTGAATGAGTTTAATGGAACTAGATGACATTAAAAGATAACATTCAGCCCCTAAGATACTTGAGCAAAATTTTATAGAAAAAAGGAAAAATAGTCCAATAACAAAGGTAGTAAAAGCCATGATGTTTTAGAATAATGTCTCAAGGACATTTTTGAGAGAAGTGGTTAACATGACAGTAAATAAATTGAACATAGTTTAGATTAGACAAGGTACTAGTAAGACCTTTTATGAGCTTTGGTTTGGACATGCAACCTCATTTATTTATTTTAGAATATTTTGAAGTGATGAAGGTATGTTTCTTGGTTATTCATTGAAGGGTAAAGCATAGAGATATTGTAATCAAAGAGCTAAGACTATTTTTTAGAGCATAAATGTTAGAGTTGATGGGAAATTTGTAATCAAAAACATAATACTTGATTATGATCTTGATGAAGAGTCTAATCCAAAAGCTAATAATGAGAATGTTGAGTGATTTTATGAAAATGACATAGAATTGTAGAATAATATATAGATCTTGGGGAACAAAGAGAATAACCAAGAACTAAATGAAACAATGACACCTAATAAGAACTTGATAAAGAATCATCCATTTCATCAAATTAATGGGAGCAAGGAAAAGGTGGAATGACAAGGAATAAGATATAAATTAGAAAATTACTATGTTTGATTTCTCAAGTAGAGCCTAAAACTGTAGATGCAACTAGTAAAGATATCTTTTGGATTCAAGCTATGAGAAATGAACTAGATGAAAATAAGAAGAATAAAACTTGGAAATTGGTTCCTAGATGTAAGAACAATAATGTTGTAGTAACTAAGAGGGTTTCCAAGAATAAGATGAGTGAAAAAGGTGAGGATGTGAGAAATAAAAAAAGACAATTATGTAAAGGTTTTTCATAGTAGGAAGGTATTGACTATGAGGAAATATTTTCAGTTTTTGCTAGAAGAGAAGTTGTTAGAATGTTTTTTGCATATGCAACTAACAAGAAATTGAATGTTGGTCAGATGGACGTGAAGTAAACATTTCTAAATGGAGAACTCATAGAAGTTTACATTAAGAACCCTTAAAGTTTTCTTTTGACAAAAGAAGGATATATGATTTACAAATTAAATAAAACATTGTATGGATTGAAATAAGCACTTAGATCCTATTATGTGAGTTTGGACAAATATTTTGCAAAATTAGGATCTTCTATAGGTATTATAGATAGTAACCTATATCATAAGGATTTGAAAATATCTTAATATTTTTTGAAGTATTTGTGGATAATAAATTATTTGGAGGTTACAATGAAGTGATTGATAAATTTTATAGTTGAATGAAGGAGTTTGAAATGAGCATGAATGTAAGATGAAGTATTTCTTTGGTGTGTATATTGTGTACAACAATAATGATATTTTCTTATCACAAAATAGGTATTTGAAATACTTTTTGAAAATACTTAGTTTGGAAAGTTGTAAATGTACTTGTACACCTATGTTAACTAGCCATTAGTTAGGTAGAAAAATGAAACCCCTAGTATTGTGTAGAAGAAATAAATATCTATGATTTGAGGTTTTCAATATTTGACTAATATAAGATCGGATATATTTAATGTAGATGGCATTGTTGCAAGATTTTAGCTGATCCTAAAGAATGACAATATGAAATAGTGAAGAGGATTGTTCGGTTATTTGAAGGGTACACCAATTTTGGATTATGATATGAATGGCCAAATGGCTTAACCTTATGTGCACATACTAATCTAGATTGAGCATGTCGTATGGATGATAGAAAAAAAGAAATGGTGAAGCATATTTCCTAGGAAGAAGATTAATTTATTCGCTAAGTAAGAGACAAGATTTTATCTCATAGAGCACAACAAAAATAGAACATATAGTAGCAAAAAATAATTGCAATCAGATCATTTAGATGAAGTAGATGTTGGAGGATACTGGAGTTAAGTTTAAAGAGGATGTCATAATATATTGTAATAAAATAACTATAGTAACTATGTCTAAGAATATTATGTTATGTTCTAAGATGAAGCACATATCTATTAAGTATCTGTTAGAATTCGTTAGAATAACTGAGACAGGGGGGGGGGGGGGGGGGGGTGGTGAATCAGTTATCCAAGGTCCAAATGCCCTAATAATACTTTTTCTCAAATTATAGTGAGCCCATAAACTTTTCATCCATCCAAGCTTAAAACAATGAACCTTAGCAAATTACAGTAAATCAACATGCAACAATAAAACATGCAAGATCAACACATGACACAATGATTTACGTGGAAAACCAATTTGGGAAAAACCACTAGTAACATGCTACTTGATTCTCACTCTTCTAAAGTGATCCCCTATTAAAAGCCTGCCCTATTAAAGGCTTACAACACACTGTTAAATGTTGCCTTGTTAAAGGATTTCACCAAGCTGTTAGGAATGGGCTTGGTCAAAGGACTTTAGAACATTCACTTAGAATGTCACCCTGTTAAAGAATTTACCTCATGGCTATTAAACCAATCTAAGTTCATAGGATTTAAACTAACTATTACAATTGATAGAGAGTAACGATAATGGCTTTTTGATCTGATATAACTTACAACATACTTTGTAGATTTCAGATCTCACTTTTGTTATATCCTTTTGCTTGGTTTTAATCACTTCAGCTCTAACATCTTGTCTTCCTCTCAAGCTTTGTCTCCTTGAGTCTTCTTACTCATCATTCAAATGCAATCATATATGGGGTCTTCTTATCAAAATAGAGTAGTTGTGCTCTCTTTCTACTTATCACCTTCTCCAACACTTTATGCTTTCATGGTTGACCACCTCTTTCTCTTTGCTTCATTACCTTTTGACTCGTTAAATAGAAATCTGGTTTGCCTTTTCCACTCAATTCTCCCTCTCCAATTTTAAGGTTTCAAATGGATTAGGTAGGATACAATGTATCTATCCCATATCTTGCTCTTATCTAAAAACTTCATCTAGAGTCTAGTTGTATCTTCAAAAATGTTCTACATGGTGTTCTATGCCAGTAGCTCATCATTCTTATCTTCCATTTAATTCACAGGCTTCTAGATAACAACCTTGTTGGCTTAGATCTAGCAAATCTTTGATTTTTGAAATAATGCAGCAACTTGGCTCTATTGGTTTACTGATGCTCGAAATCTCTATGTTACTCGGCACTTGGTTCTGCTCAGCAATTGTATCTACTCAGCACTTGTATCTACTAGGCTTCCTCTATTTAATGAACTTAGTTACGCTTAACAAATGACTTAGCTAAAACCTTACATCTTTGATATATTTCAGTGTGCCCATTCTCTGTGTCTTATAGTGTGTCATCAATACACTTTTTCATCAATGGCTTAGCTGACCCTTGTACTTCATTACAACATCATAACTTCAACCTTTCTGTAGGTTTTTTAGTTACATCTTATTGATTGCCTCCTCCTTGTCAATCAACTAATTGACAGTATTAGGATCACTTAAGCAATTGTCATTCCTGCAAGTAGCAAGTTTGACATCAATGACAAAACAATGATTGAGAACAGTCTTTACCAGTTCCATATGA
Source organism: Cupressus sempervirens (assembly GCA_028749045.1). Lineage (NCBI taxonomy): Eukaryota > Viridiplantae > Streptophyta > Pinopsida > Cupressales > Cupressaceae > Cupressus > Cupressus sempervirens. Next base: position 736,820,903 of record CM053790.1, on the reverse strand, counting down.
TCATTCCAACAATCTTCCTTATGAGCTTTTCAATCATTCTTAGAAAGTTTGACATCAATGACAAAACAATGATTAAGAACAGTCTTTACCAGTTCCATATGATCATTCCAATAATCTTCCTTATGAGCTTTCCAATCAATCTTCCTTATCATCTTTTCAATCATCTCCAACAATCTCCCTCTTTGACATTGATGGCAAACCAAACTGATCAATTGATCAACTTAGTTACCACCAAGATTGTATACGTTGTTTGCTACACTTCCTGGCTGCTGCATCTTTACTACTGATCTCATATATCTCCCTCCTTTATATATATCTCCTTCTTGCTTTGTATTGATTAGGTTTCTGCATATTTCTCCCTCTTTGACATAAATGCCAAAGATGTAGCATCTTTATCATGCAAAATATATGCTTTGGCTTCTTGATGTCTTCTCCCTCTATCACCATGCTTGTGACTAATTTGTATTTTCTACTCTTGCTATCATCCTCTACATCATTCTTTAGATATTTCAATGATTTATTGTTGTTGATGCAAGGCAGCATCCATGTTATTTTATACTACTTGAGTTAGGGGTATTACCCCCAACATGCCTCTAAGATATTCATAAGCATCCTTGGGCAATGGTTTGGTGAAGATATCTATAGTTTGTTTCTTTGTGTGAATGTACTTCAATTTCACTTATTTGTCTTCTACCAATTCTCTGACATAGTGATACTTGATTGCAATGTGCTTGGTTTTTGCATGCATTACTGGATTCTTGGATATGTTTATAGCACTTGTATTATCACAATACAATATCACAGGTTTAGTTATCTCTTCTTTCATTCCTTTCAATAGATGTGTGAGACACACAATGTTTGTTCAATTTACTGCAGCTGCTACATATTCTGATTTTGCAGTTGACTGGGATGTGCAGTTTTGTTTCTTGCTGGTCCAAGTAACTAGCCTTTTACCTAAAAATAATGCACCTCCACTTCTGCTTTTTCTGTCATCAATGTTGCCTCCCCAATCTGCATCTATATATGCATTGAGCTCAAACTTCTCATTCTTTTTGTAGTATAGACAAAAGTTATCAATTCCTTTGAGATATCACATTATTCCTTTTACTGCTATGAGATGATTTTATTTAGGATTAGCAAAGAATCTATCCACTATTCCAACTGCTAATGCTATGTATGGTCTACTATGTACAACATATTGTAGTTTTTCAATCATGGATCTGTACATTGTTTGATTGACTTGAACTGATTCATCATTTTTGGATAGCTTATTTCTTGTTGCCATTGGTGTGCTTACTAGTATGGATTCCTCTGATCCAGACATTTTAAGAATCTCTTTTATGTACTTTGATTGTGTCACAAATATACCATGTTTGAGTTGGTGTACTTGCAATCCAACAAAAAATTTGATCTCTCCAAACATAGACATCTCAAATTCATGTTTCATTTTATCAGCAAAGCCTTTGCAAAGCACTTCCTTTCCTCCAAACACTATGTCATCCAAAAAAAATTTAGATACAATAATATCATTACCTTCTTCTACTTTGATGTACATGTTGTTGTTATCATCAGTTCTTTCAAATCCTATTTGCACTAGATACTTGTGAAGTCTCCCATACCATGCTCTAGGTGCTTGTTTCAAACCATAGAGTGCTTTATGTAGCTTACAAACCATATCCCTATTGTTCTCTTCAACAAATCCCTCTGGTTGTTCAATATAGACTTATTCTTCCAATATACCATTCAGAAAAGCAGATTTTACATCCATCTAATAGACTTTAAAACCTTTATATGCACCATATACAGGTAAAGTTCTTACTCATTCCATTCTAGCAACAGGGGAAAATTTTTCCCCATAGTCTAGTCCCTCTTCTTCAGCATAACCCTTGCATACTAGTCTAGCTTTCTTTCTAGTAATCTCATCATTTTCATCTAGCTTGTTTCTGAATACCCACTTGCTACCAATCACATTCTTGTCAACTGTTCTAGGAACCAAGCTCTAGGTTTTGTTCTTCTTTATTTGATCAATATCTTCTTTCATAGCTTTATAACAGTCATCATCTTGTAATGCACCATATACTATCTTAGCTTGAAGTTTTTTGGTCAGACATGGTTCATGTCCTAATTTATTCCTTGTCATTGGTCTTGCATCTTTATCACCAATTATCTATTCAGCAGTGTGATGTCTTTTTACATATTTGGATAATCCTGGTTCTATATTTGTTTCCATGTTTGATCTTTCAAATTTAGGATCACTATGCACTTCATTTTTAGGTTGTTCTTCATCTCTTTCATTTGTACTGACTTTAGGATCAGATTGTGCATTTTCTTCATTTCATGGCTCAACTTCTGAATGTAACTTGACATTCACTGGTTTTGACTCGGCTGAAACTAAAATTTGTTGTTGAGTTTCAATTTGATTGACAACATCCTCATCAATAGGCATTCCTTCATAAGAATACACAAAGGTTCTGTATTCATCCATTCTCTTTGGTTCTTCAACTTGGACTTCTGTACGATCATCAAAGTTTACATTTGCACTTTCCACAATTTTGTTAGTGTTAGTATTCAAATCATTGTATGCCTTACTTCTAGTAGAGTATCCAAAAAATATGCCTTCATCACTCTTTGCATCAAATTTTCCATTTCTAGAATCTTTAAGGATAAAGCATTTGCAACCAAATACTTTGAAATGTTTTACATTGGGTGAGTGACCATACCATAATTCAAAAGGTTTTGCGTTAGTACCTTTCTTGACTTGCAATCGATTCATTGTATGAACATCTACACTTATAGCTTCTCTAGTGTATTTTAGAGCAACAGTCTTTTCCATCATTAATGTTTCGGCATAGTCAATCACATATCTATTTCTCCTTTTAGCAATTCCATTCTGTGGGGGAGTTTTAGGAGCTGACATTTTTCTTCTAATTCCTTTATCGTTACAAAATATCTTTAATTCATTTGATGTGAATTCACCACCTCTGTCTGATCTTAGGCATTTCATACTCTTTTCTATTTCCTTTTCAACTCTAGCCACATACCACTTAAACATTTGAAAAGCATTAGATTTTTGTTTTAAGAACTTAACAGTCATCATCCTGGAATAGTCATCAACAAACAACATTATGTATTTATCTCCTTTGTAGCTTTGTACTTCCATTAGACCACATAAGTCAGTATGAACTAACTCAAGTACTTCTTTAGATGTATAGCTTTTTCTTTTGAAACTTGACTTTGTCATCTTTCCTAGCAGACATTGTATGCACATGATATTATTAGGGTTTTTCAATTTGGTAAACCTCTAACTTTCTTCATTTTACTGATATTGACTAGATTTTCAAAGTTGACATGACATAGCGTTCTATGCCATAACCATTCATCATCAAATTTTGCAATAAAACAAGAAACATCATCCATATCAAGATAAAATAGATTACTTCTTGTTTGATCTCCTTTTCCTATCAATTTACCATCAGTATCATAGATTTTTGTAGTTTTGTTTCCAAATTCTACTTTGCATCCTATATTGCCTAACTATGAGACACTCAGCAAATTGTAGTTTAATCCTTCAACTTAGTATGCATTATCACATGAAATTTTCTCTGTGAGCTTAATGAAACCTTTTCCTTTGATTTGACATGGAGCATCATTACCAAATCTAACACTATTTCCATCATACTGAGTAAAGTTAACAAACTTACTTTTATCTCAAGTCATGTGATGTGAGCATCCACTGTCTATGATCCACCTATCATTTTTTTTCACATATGTTACTAGTGCTATAGGTTCTTCTTCATTAGATTGGTCCTTCATGGCTACATAAAAAACTTCATCATCATTATCATCTAAATTTTCTTCAACAATATAACACTTCTTGCCTTTGTCTTTGTAATCTCTCTTGTCATCATCTCTTCTGAGTTTGTATTTGTTGCCTTCCTTGTAATCCTTTTTCTGTGTATACCTGGCAGCAATATGACCTACTTCATTACAATTGAAACAAATGATAAGCATCTTACCTTCAAATTTTCCTTTACCTCTGTGAAATCTTCTAGCAAGCAATGCTTCCAATTGTTCCACATCCTCCTCATCAGTGCTACTGTCACTGGATACATATTTCATTTTTATTCCTTTCTTTGATTTCACCTTTTTAGCATCTTTAAGTGATAGCTTGTCCTTGAAAGAAAATGCAACATTCTCAGGTCTGTAGTTGTCAAAGTTAGATAACTCAAATGCAGTGAGTCTACCCACTATACCTTCAAAACTTAGATTGTTTCTTGGTACACATCTTAGCTCTTGTATTGTTGATACTCTAATAGCATAGATAGGGATCAAGGTTCCTAAGAACTTACTATTAACAATATCTTCATCCAATTTACCACTCAAACATCTTATTGCACTTACCACTTCTTTTATTCTTGCGCCATACTAAGCAACATTCTCATTTTCCTGCATTTCCATACCATCAAACTTTCCTCTGAGGCTTTCTCATTTTTCTCTTTGTACATTCTGATCTCCTTCAAAGATGTCTGATAGGGCTTTCTGCATTTTGAATGCAGTGTCACATCCTTTGGTATCATCAAATTTAGCATAGTTGAGTGCAGAGGCAATTTCTAGCATTGTCTAATTGTGTTCCTGTTTGTTTTTCATATCTTCTGCAGTAAGAGTACCAGTTGGATCAAGATGTTCAATAAAAATTGAATTTTGGGCATAATCTCCTATGGATACAAGATGTAGCTTCATCGAACCTTTCCATGCAACAAATTTGTCTTTGTTGAGCTTGGGAACTTCTATCTTAGGCATTTTGATCTTTTCGTCTTATAGTCCCTTTAAACTGAATCAGAAATTTGGCTCTGATACCAATTGTTAGAATTCTTTAGAATAACTAACGGGGGGGGGGGTTTGAATTAGTTATCCAAGGTCCAAATGCCCTAATAATACTTTTTCTCAAATTATAGTGAGCCCATAAACTTTTCATCCATCCAAGCTTAAAAAAATCATCCTTAGCAAATTGCAGTAAATCAACATGCAAAAATAAAACATGCAAGATCAACACATGACACAATGATTTAAGTAGAAACACAATTTTGGAAAAACCACCAGTAACATGCCACTTGATTCTCACTCTTCTAAAGTGATGCCTTGTTGAAAGCCTACCTTGTTAAAGGCTTACAATACACTATTAAATGTGACTGTGTTAGAGGATTTCACCAAACGGTTAGGAATGGGCCTAGTCAAAGGACTTTAGAACATTCACTTAGAATGTCACCTTGTTAAAGGATTTAACTCATAGCTATTAAACCAACCTAAGTCCATAGGATTTAAACTAACTAATCCAATTGCTAGAGAATAATGATAATGAACTTTTGATCTCATACAACTTACAACATACTTTGCAGATTTCAGATCTCACTTCAGTTCTATCCTTTTGCTTGGCTTTAATCACTTCAGCTCTAACAGCTTGTCTTCCTCTCAAGCTTCGTCTCCTTGAGTCTTCTTACTCATCATGCCAATGCAATCATATCTAGGGTCTTCTTATCGAAACAGAGTAGTTGTGCTCTCTTTCTCCTTATCACCTCCTCCAGCACTTTATGCTTTCATGCTTGACCAGCTCTTTCTCTTTGCTTCATGACCTTATGACTCCTTAAATAGAAATTTTTTTTTCCTTCTCTGCTCAATTCTCCCTCTACAATTTTAGGATTTCAAATGGATTAGGTAGGATACAATGTATCTACCCCATATCTTGCTCTTATTTAAACACTTCGTCTAAAGTCCGGTTGTATCTTCAAAAATGTTCTACATGGTGTTCTGTGCCACCAGCTCATCATTCTTATCTTCCGTTTAATTCACAGACTTCTAGATAACAACCTTGTCAGCTTAGATCTAGTGAATCTTCAATTTTTGAAATAATGCAATAGCTCGACACTATTGGCTTACTGATGCTTGACATCTCTGTGGTACTCGACACTCGGTTCTGCTTAGCAATTGTATCTTCTCGGCACTTGTATCTTCTCGGCTTCCTCTATTTAACGAACTTAGTTGGGCTTAAAAAATGACTTAGCTAAAACCTTACATCTTTGATATATTTTAGTGTGCCCATTCTCTGTGTCTTATAGTATGTCATCAATACACTTTTTCATCAATGGCTTAGCTGACCCTTGTACTTCATTACAACATCATAACTTCAACCTTTCTCTAGGTGTTCTAGTTACATCTTATTGATTTCCTCCTCCTTGTCAATCAACTAATTGACATTATTAGGATCACTGAAGCAATTGTCATTCCTGGAAGTAGCAAGTTTGACATCAATGAAAAAACAATGATTGAGAATAGTCTTTACCAATTCCATATGATCATTCCAACAATCTTCCTTATGAGCTTTTCAATCAATCTTAGTAAGTTTGACATCAATGACAAAACAATGATTGAGAACAGTCTTCACCAGTTCTATATGATCATTCCAACAATCTTCCTTATGAGCTTTTCAATCAATCTTCCTTATGATCTTTTTAATCATCTCCAACAATCTCCCTCTTGGGCATTGATGGCAAACAAAACTGATCAATCGATCAACTTAGTTACCACCAAGATTGTATATGTTGTCTTCTACTCTTCCTTGCTATTGCATCTTTACTACTGATCTCATATATGTCCCTCTTTCATATATATCTCCTTCTTGCTTTTGTATTGATCAGGTTTCTGCATATTTCTCCCTTTTTGATATAAATGCCAAAGATGTAGCATCTTTATCATGCAAAATATAAGCTTTTGCTTCGTAATGTCTTCTCCCTCTATCACCATGCTTGTGACTAATCTGGAGTTTCTGCTCTTGCTGTCATCCTCTACATCATTCTTTTGATATTTCAATAATTCATTGATGTTGATGCAAGGTAGCATCCTTGTTATTTTATATTGCTTGAGTTAGGGGTATTACTCCCAACATGCCTCTAAGATATTCATAAGCATCCTTGGGCAATGGTTTGGTGAAGATATCTACAGTTTGTTCCTTTGTGTGAACGTACTCCAATTTCACTTGTTTGTCTTCTACCAATTCTCTGACATAGTGATACTTGATTGCAATGTGCTTGGTTTTTGCATGCATGACTAGATTCTTGGATATGTTTATAGCACATGTATTATCACAATACAGTATCATAGGTTTAGTTACCTCTTCTTTCATTCCTTTCAATAGATGTGTGAGCCACACAATGTTTGTGCAATTTACTATAGCTGCTACATATTCTAATTCTGCAGTTGATTAGGATGTGCAGGTTTGTTTCTTGCTATTCCAAGTAACTAGCCTTTTACCTAAAAATAATGCACCTCCACTTCTGCTTTTTCTATCATCAATGTTTCCTCCCCAATCTGCATTTGTATATGCATTGTGCTCAAACTTCTCATTCTTTTTGTAGTATAGACCAAAGTTATCCGTTCTTTTCAGATATCTCATTATTATTTTTATTGCTATGTGATGATTTTCTTTCGGATTAGCACAAAATCTGGCAACTATTCCAACTGCTAATGCTATTTCTGGTCTATTATGTACAACATATTGTAGTTTTCCAATCATGGATTTGTACATTGTTTGATTGACTTCAGCTGATTCATCATAACTGGATAGCTTATTTCCTGTTGCCATTGGTGTGCTTACTGGTTTGGATTCCTCCAATCCAAAAATTTTAAGAATCTCTTTGATGTACTTTGATTGTGTCACAAATATACCATGTTTGAGTTGGTGTACTTTCAATCCAACAAAAAATTTGATCTCTCCAAACATAAACATCTCAAATTCATGTTTCATTTTATCATCAAAGCCTTTGCAAAGCACTTCCTTTCCTCCAAACACTAGGTCATCCACAAAAATTTTAGGTACAATAATATCCTTATCTTCTTCTGCTTTGATGTACATGTTGTTGTTATCATCAGTTCTTTCAAATTCTATTTGCACTAGATACTTGTGAAGTCTCTCATACCATGCTCTAGGTGCTTCTTTCAAACCATAGAGTGCTTTATGTAGCTTACAAACCATATCCCTATTTTTCTCATCAACAAATCCCTCTGGTTGTTCTATATAGACTTCTTCTTCCAATATACCATTCAGAAAGGAAGAGTTTACATGCATCTGATAAACTTTTAAACCTTTATTTGCAACATATGTAAGTAAAGTTCTTACTCCTTCCATTCTAGCAATAGGGGCGAATGTTTCCCCATAGTCTAGTCATTCTTCTTGCATAACCCTTGCATACTAGTCTACCTTTGTTTCTAGTAACCTCACCATTTTCATCTAGCTTGTTTCTAAATACCCACTTGGTGCCAATCACATTCTTGTCAACTGGTCTGGGAACCAAACTCTAGGTTTTGTTCTTCTTTATTTGATCAATCTCTTCTTCCATAGCTTTATACCAGTCATCATCTTGTAATGCACCATATACTATCTTAGGTTCAAGTTTTCTGATCAGACATGATTCATGTCTTAATCTATTCCTTGTCATTGGTCTTTCATCTTTGTCACCAATTATCTGTTCAACAGTGTGATGTATTTTTACAAATTTGGATAATCTTGGTTCTGTCCTTGTTTCCATGTTTGATCTTTCAAATTTAGGATCACTATGTGCTTCATTGTCAGGTTGTTCTTCATCTCTTTCATGTGTACTAACTTCAGGATTAAATTGTGCATTTTCTTCATTCTGCAACTCGGCTTCTAAATGTAACTTGACATTCACTGGTTGTGGCTTAGCTGAAACTAAAATTTCTTGTTCAGTTTCAATTTGATTGACAACATCCTCATCAACAGGCATTCTTTCATAAGAATACACAAAGGTTCTATATTCATCCATTCTCTTTGGTTCTTTAACTTGGACATATGTATGCTCATCAAAGTTTACATTTGCACTTTCTACAATTTTGTTAGTGTTAGTATTCAAACACTTGTATGCCTTACTTCTAATGTAGTATCCAAGAAATATGCCTTCATCACTCTTTGCATCAAATTTTCCATTTCTAGCATCTTTAAGGATAAAGCATTTGCAACCAAACACTTTGAAATGTTTTACATTGGGTGAGTGACCATACCATAATTCAAAGGGTGTTGTGTTAGTACCTTTCTTGACTTGCACTCATTTCACTGTATGAATAGCTACACTTATAGCTTCTGTCTAGTATTTTAGAGCAACTATCTTTTTCATCATTAATGTTTTGGCACAGTCAATCACAGATCTATTTCTTCTTTCAGCAATTCCATTCTGTGGGGGAGTTCTAGGAGCTGACATTTGTCTTTTGATTCCTTTATCATTACAAAATATCTCAAAATCATTTGATGTGAAATCACCACCTCTGTCTGATCTTAGGCCTTTCATGCTCTTTCCTGTTTCCTTTTCAACTCTAGCCACGTATCACTTAAAAATTTGAAAAGCATCAAATTTTTGTTTTAAGAACATAACAATCATCATCCTAGAGTAGGCATCAACAAACAACATTATGTACTTATCTCCTTTGTAGCTTTGTACTTGCATTGGACCACATAAGTTAGTATGAACTAACTCAAGTACTTTTTAGATGTATAGTTTTTTCTTTTGAAACTTGGCTTTGTCATCTTTCCTAGCTGACATTGTATGCACACGATATTATCAACCTTCAACCTCTAACTTTCTTCATTTTACTGATATTGACAGAAGTTTCAAAGTTGACATGACATAGCATTCTATGCCATAACCATTCATCATCAAATTTTTCAATAAAAAAAGAAACATCATCCATATCAAGGTAAAATAGATTACTTCTTGTTTGATCTCCTTTTCCTATCAATTTACCATTAGGATCGTAGATTTTTGCAGTTTGATTCCAAATTCTACTTTGCATCCTATATTGCCTAACTATGAGACACTAAAAAAAAAAAAATTTAATCCTTCAACATAGTATGCATTATCACATGAAATTTTATCTATGAGCTTAATGGAACCTTTTCGTTTGATTTGACATGGAGTATCATTACCAAATCTAACACTATTTCCATCGTACTGAGTAAAGTTAACAAACTTACTTTTGTCTCCTGTCATGTGATGTGAGCATCCACTATCTATGATCCACCTGTCATTTTTGTTCATACATGTTACCAGTGTTGTAGGTTCTTCTTCATCAGATTAGTCCTTCATGGCTACATAAACAACTTCATCATCATTATCATCTAAATTCTCTTCAACAATATAACACTTCTTGCCTTTGTCTTTGTAATCTCTCTTGTCATCATCTCTTCTGAGTTTATATTTGTTGCCTTCCTTGTAATCCTTTTTCTGTGTACACTTGGCAGCAATATGACCTACTTCATTGCAATTGAACCAAATGATAGGCATCTTACTTTTTTAATTTTCCTTTACCTCTTTGAAATCTTCTAGCAAGAAATGCTTCCAATTGTTCCACATCCTCCTCATCAGTGATATTGTCACTAGATTCATATTTCATTTTTCTTCCTTTCTTTTATTTCACCTGTTTAGCATCTTTTAGTGATAGCTTGGCCTTGAAAGCATATTCAAAATTCTGAGGTCTATAGTTGTCAAAATTAGATAATTCAAATACAGTGAGCCCACCCACTATACCTTCAAAACTTAGATTGTTTCCTGGTACACATCTTAGCTCTTGTATTGCTGATACTCTAATAGCATAGATAGGGAGGAAGGTTCTTAAGAACTTACTATTAACAATATCTTCATCCAATTGACCACTCAAACATCTTATTGCAGTTACCACTTCTTTTATTCTTGCACCATACTGAGCAACATTCTCATTTTCCTCCATTTTCGTATCATCAAACTTTCCTCTAAGGCTTTCTCTTTTTGCTCTTTGTACACTCTGATCTCCTCCATAGATATCTGATAGGGCTTTTCACATTTTGAATGCAGTTTCACATCCTTTGATATCATCAAATTCAGTATAGTTGAGTGTAGAGGCAATTTCCAACATTGTCTGATTGTGTTCCTATTTGTTTTTCATATCTTTTGTAGTAAGAGTACCAGTTGGATCAACATATTTAGTAAAAATTTAATTTTTGGCATAATCTCCTATGGATCAAAGATGTAGCTTCATAAAACTTTTCCATGCAGTAAACTTTTCTTTGTTCAGCTTGGAAACTTCTCTCTTAGGCATTTTGATCTTTTCTACTTATAGTCCCTTTAAACTTAATTAGCAATTTGGCTCTGATACCAATTGTTAGAATTCTTTAGAATAATTGAGAGGGTGGGGGGCGGGGGTGAATCAGTTATCCAAGGTCCAAATGCCCAATAATACTTTTTCTCAAACTATAGTGAGCCCATAAACTTTTCATCCATCCATGCTTAAAACAATCATCCTTAGCAAATTACAGTAAATCAACATGCAATAATAAAACATGCAAGATCAACTCATGGTACAATGATTTATGTGGAAACCCAATTTGGAAAAAACCACCAGTAACATGCTACTTGATACTCACTCTTCTAAAGTGATGCCCTGTTAAAAGCCTGCCCTGTTCAAGGATTACAACACACTATTAAATGTGACCTTGGTAGAGGATTTCACCAAACTGTTAGGAATGGTTCTGGTCAAAGGACTTTAGAACATTCACTTGGAATGTCACCTTGTTAAAGGATTTACCTCATGGCTATTAAATCAACCTAAGTCCATTGGATTTAAACTAACTATTACAATTACTAGAGAGCAACGATAATGGATTTTTGATCTGATACAACTTACAACATACTTTGCAGATTTCAGATCTCACTTCAGTTCTATCCTTTTGCTTGGCTTTAATCACTTCAGCTCTGATAGCTTGTCTTCCTCTCAAGCTTTGTCTCCTTGAGTATTCTTACTCATCATGCCAATGCAATCATATATGGTGTCTTCTTATCGAAATAGAGTAGCTATGCTCTCTTTTTCCTTATCACCTTCTCCAACACTTTATGCTTTCATGCTTGACCACCTCTTTCTCTTTGCTTCATGACCTTATGACTCCTTAAATACAAATTTGGTTTTCCTTTTTCACTCAATTCTCCCTTTCCAATTTTAGGGTGTCAAATGGATTAGCTAGGATACAATGTATCTACCCCATATCTTGCTCTTATCTAAAAACTTCATCTAGAGTCCAATTGTATCTTCAAAAATGTTCTACATGGTGTTCTATGCCAGTAGCTCATCATTCTTATCTTCCATTTAATTCACAGACTTCTAGATAACAACCTTGTTGCTTTAGATCTAGCGAATCTTTAATTTTCAAAATAATGTAGCAACTCGGCACTATTGGTTTACTGAGGCTTGGAATCTCTATGTTACTTGGCACGTGGTTCTGTTTAGCACTTGTATCTACTCAACACTTGTATCTACTCTGCACTTGTATCTACTAGGCACTTGTATTTTCTCAACACTTGTATCTGCTTGATACTTGTATCTATTCGGCTTGCTCTATTTAATGAACTTAGTTGGGCTTAAGAAATGACTTAGCTAAAACCTTACATATTCGATATGTTTTAGTGTGCCCATTCTTTGTGTCTTATAGTATGTCATCAATATACTTTTTCATCAATGGCTTAGCTGAGCCTTGTACTTCATTAGAACATCATAACTTCAACCTTTCTCTAGGTGTTCTAGTTACATCTTATTCATTGCCTCCTCCTTGTCAATCAACTAATTGATAATATTAGGATCACTTAAGCAATTGTCATTCTTGGAAGTAGCAAGTTTGACAACAATGACAAAACAATGATTGAGAATAGTCTTTACCAGTTCCATATGATCATTCCAACAATCTTTCTTATGAGCTTTTCAATCAATCTTCCTTATGATTTTTTCAATCATCTCCAATAGTATCATGTTATAAGAGAGAAAGATGTAGAAAAATAGGTCATGCTAGATTATACTAGTACAACAGAGTAGATAGCAGAGATTTTTATAAAATCCTTTTCCAAAGAGACATTTGAGTATCTGAGAGGTATT